>CANYLF011476999.1:0-12301 GCA_948193215.1 Bocquillonia castaneifolia | reverse complement strand
AAGTACGCTTGGATGATCAAGATGAAGACTTAGCCTCTCTCCATCAAGACCTTAAATCCATTCATGCCAAGCTTGGGATGGATCCTTGTGACCATGATGACTTCTAGAACTTGGCCTTAGTGTCCTTTGTTCATTGCATTTCACGCATGCATCATCATTCTTTATCATTTTATTTCTTTGGTTCCATCTTTTGCATAATAGTTATCTATTTTATATTCCTTTGTCCTCATGCATGATATATTATGCTTTACTTTTTTATTGTTCCTCTTATTTTTAAATATACTGTGCTTTTGAGTTGACAAAGGGGGAGAAATCTCCTTGTTTTATGTTTTTCAAAACTTGGCACAAGTTGAGGGGGAGCAATTCCATCAACTCACATATTTAACTCCTTTGTTTTTATGTTTTTTGGACTTAGAAATTTTTTGGTTGTCAAACTCAAAAAGGGGGAGTTTGTTGGCCTTAGTGGCTTTAATCCATCTTATTTTGAGTTTAACAACCCTTTGTCTCTATCTAACAAAGTTTCTAGGTGTGTAGGTTTTCAACCAAACTAGTTTTTAAAGGACTCTTGCAAATCGCGCCCGTGAACGGAAAGTCGCGCCCGCGATAATATTTTACGCCCATGATGAGAGAATCGCCACCGTGGCTAGCGATGAAGTGCACCCACGGATAGGAGATCATGCCCAGGCTTTTGGGGTGAACCTAGAAGGCTTTTGTACGCTTAGATCCGAACCCGCGACATTCCAAATCATAGCCGCGATTTGAGAAACAGAGCTCTTTTTTCTGAAGGCTTGAGGTCGCACCTATGATAGAATAAATCACCCCGCTGTTTGATCAAAAGAAAGCAGCCGTACAAGTCTAGTAAGCCACCAATCATGCAAGCATGCCGCGCCTCCAAATCCAGCTAGTTTCTTCACAAAAGGTGTCTTCTTTGCACTCGCAATGGAGGAAATCAACATTGCGGGTTGTTCAAAGCAAGCAGGCCGCAAGGACAAGCAAGCCGCTCTCAAAGCATCTTCTGCTCTAAGAGATATTGCGCCCGCGATTAGATATATCACACCGGTGACTTAATCAAACAGAGAGAAGGTCTCAAAAGTCATCCTCTACTCAAATGAGCTCGCGCCCGTGGTTTTAGATGTCGCACCCACGGCATTCAAGGAAGCCTCTAAGAAAACTAACCATTGGAAGCTTGCGCCCGGGCCCGTCGATCTGCTCCCACGAGCTGACTATTTTCAGTACATTTAATGCAAAAGTTTATAGACGTTAAAGACACCCTTAGGATTATTTCTAACAACTAGTTTTGGGTATTTTAGCTATAAATACCCATCATAAATGGTCTTCTAGTAAGAGCATTAATTTCTTTGATAGCCAAACTCTTGTAAAACTATTTCTCAATCATTTGTAATTATTTGGTTATTTGGTTTTGGATAGCTAGAACTCTAGAGCATTTGTTGCTTGGGTTGAGTGAATTAGTTATCCATTGTACTAGTGTCAATTCTTTGTGAGTTGGGAAATACTAGGGTTGGTTGTGAGTTAGCCATTTATAAAAACTCATTTAAAAGATTTGGGATAGCCTTAAAATCCCTTGTATCACTATTGTAGTTAGTGGAGCCCCAAAGAGGTCTTTGGGAGAATGGATGTAGGACAAGTTTGGCCGAACCATTATAAATTCTTGTGTGTTCATTCTACTTCATCTTCTTTCTCTCTAAATTTTTAATTCCGCACCAATTCACCCCCCTCTTGGTATTTCAGTGTGGACCTTACTCCAACCTCTCTCAATATTGGATGTGTTTTTGGATCTTCTTAGAAACTTTAGTTTGATGGGTCAAAATCGGCTAGTGGAGCCGGTGCTGGAATTGTGTTAGTGTCTCCAAGTGGGTTAAAAACTTATCTTTCTTTCTTTTTGAGCTTTCCTTGTACTAATAATCAAGCTGAGTATGAGGCGGTGATAATTGGTTTAAAGATCTAGGCTGATCTTGGAGTTCAATCGGTAGAGGTTTGAGGAGATTCATTATTGGTGATAAAGCAGATTATGGGGGAATATAAATGAGAAAGTGAATCTCTTATAACATATTGCAATCGAGCCAAACACTTTTTGGAAGGATTTGAAGAATCATTCCTTGAGTTTTTAGAAAGGGGAATGAATTTTGAAGCTAATGATTTGGCTCAGCTTGGATCTAGATATAAGCCGTGGTCGAGAAAACTTGGTAATGTTGCGATTTTTTCCACAATGACCCTTTCAATCATTGCACCTTTTATTGAGATTAATAAGATTAATCTAGAATCAGATTGGAGGAAAGAGCTAATGGAATACTTGTCAAATCTGAGCTCTTCGGCCAAAATAAAACTTAGAACAAGAACCTTAAAGTATGTTATACTTACGGGTCAACTTTACAAAAGAGGAGTTCAAGGTGAGCTTCTAAAGTGTTTAGGGCCGAAGGAAGGTTTGCTGGTAATGACTGAAGTGCATGAAGGAATTTATGGTACACATCAATCTGAAGTCAAGATGAGATGGCTAATTCATAAGTATGGTTACTTTTGGCCAACTATTATGAATGATTGTTTCTCATATGCAAAGGGATGTCAAGCATGTTAACAACATGGGCCGATTCAACATGTTCCTGCTTCAGAATTCCATCCGGTAGTGAAGCCTTACCGTTTAGAGGATGTGCAGTTGATATGATAGGAAAAATATACCCACCATCTTCTAAGCATCATTCCTTCATTATAGTTGCGACCGATTATTTTACTAAGTGGGTTGAAGCAGTTCCCATGAAATCGGTCACTCAAGAAGAAGTGATAAATTTCTTTAAGGAATACATAATACATCGGCATAGTCTTCCAAAAACTATCACAGCCGATCAAGTTTCCATTTTCACTGGTGAGGAAGTTAAAGAGTTTGCTAAAGAGCATGGATTCAAGATAATTCACTCTACTCCTTACTATGCTCAAGCAAATGGTCAGGCTGAGTCAACCAACAAGTTGCTTAAGTTGAACCTCCAAAAGGTAATTGAAAGAAACCCCCGTGCTTGGCATGATTTACTTTTGGAGGTATTGTGGGCATATAGAAATTCAAAGAAATCGACCACTAGAACAACTCAATATCAATTGGTGTTTGGGCATGATGCAATGTTACCAATGGAACTGACAGGTATTCTTTGAGGCGTGCTTATCAATTTAAGCTAGACTCGGTCGAGTATGCACTTGCTATGTTGTCAGAATTGGAAGACTTGGATGAAGACAGGTTGGTCGCTTTTGACCACGTGGAAGCTTAGAAGCGTAGAGTGGAGAAGGCTTATAATAAGTGGGTTCATGCTAAGTCTTTTCGAGAGGGTGATTTAGTGTGGAAGGTGATCTTACCAATAGGGTAAAAGGATCCTCAATTTGGAAATTGGTCGCCGAATTAGGAGGGCCCGTTTAAATTTTTTAAAGTTTTAAAGGGAGGAGCTTATCATTTGTCAGATCTTGAAGGAAATCCACATGACCGCCCTATGAATGGAAAGTATCTTAAGCCTTATGTTCCATCTTTGTGGGAAGAAGTGGATCGAGGTCTATTTAGAGACTTTGAAAGAACTAGGCGACTAGAGTTTGAAACATAAGGCTCGAGGGGCAAGCTGACCGAATTTATGTTAGAGTTGATTTAATGTACTAGACTCAGACCGTTTATTATTTTACTATGCGGGCCGAGTGAATGTTACTATTCAGACCGTTTTGTCCATTTGTTATTTAGACTGAATGTATTTTATTTTTACAAGTTAATAAATTATATTCGGACCAACAATCTTTTAATTTTTACTTGACTCGACCAAATGCATAATTTAATATCATAAATCATGGATGATGAAAAAATGGTCAAATGTTTCATAAATAATTCATAGTTCGGCCACATGAGGAATAAAGGGCCGGATTACAAAAGAGATAAAGAAAGATAGAATAATTATGCTAACTTTTCTTCCAACTCGAGAAGAAATTGGCGTAGACTTAACTGGTTCTGAAGAATCTCCATGGTATTTGCAGTCTCGAGTCGCTGCTTCTGTAAATCTGCCTTTGAGTTATGATGCTTGCTTAATTGAGTTTGAAGTTCAAATTTCTTACCTTCCTGTTTTTGTGCCTCCAAGAAACAAGCTTTGATGGCTTGATTGTCTGCTTCAAGTGCCGTTTCTTTGTCAGTAAGTAGTCTTCTCAACTCGGCTACTTCCTTTTCTTTTTGATCCCTACTTGCCTTGAGTTGGTCATAGAGAGAGAATGAAGACTTAATGCTACTACAAAGTTCATTCCACCTTTGCTTTAAAATATTTCCTTCACTTGCCTTGGAAATGAGTTGAGTATGCTTGCTTGAGTTTGCATCAATGATAGAAGAAATCTCAAGGATGGCTTTGGATTGGTCGGTCAGGAGCCCATCTTCTGAAGAAAATGCTTGAAGAGAGGTGAGAGCTTGTTTGAGTGTGGCTAGCTTGGAAGCATCATGGAAAAGGGCTACACCAAGTAAAAGACTTGTGATAATAATCCGGAGTTGATCCCGAATGCAAACCAACCTTTCATGTTGAGTCGAGTCACATGGACTTAATTCGAGCTTGGTGACTTGGCTTATGGACTAGAAGTAGGAATTCAAGATCTTCTCTTAAAGGCACCTAAGAAAAAAAAATATTTTTAGTTGCCGAGTCATGAAATGAAATATAAGTAAAAGGTTTTGTTTGAGATTATACCGTGAGTGGAGATTCTTGATGAGAACTGGACTCGATGCTATGAATAAGTGAGCCTGAAGCTGGTGGCAAAGCGATCAAGCCAGAAGCACTCCCAACTGATGGGACGGCTGAGTTTGAATGCGGTAGCAAAACGGCCGAGGCAGAAACACTCTCAACTGAAAGGACGGCCGATATAAGTGGATCTTGTGAACTCGAAGGAGATGTCAAAGCGGCCGAGATGGAAGCACCATTTGCTGGTGAGTTGATCGGGATAGGTGAAACATGAGAGGTTGTGTAATAATCATAATTTTCAGATTTCTTTAATTATTAAGAGTTATTTCTTTAATATAAACACAAATTTAGAGATTAATTTAAAATTTTGAACTAAGTATAAAAGTTAAATTCTCTTATTTAATAAATTGATTTTGATCTTCCAACTTTTTTAATAATATTTCTATTTTCTTCCATCACTATTAGCTTTCTAATTTAAAGTTTTCTAAAGTAATTATATATTATTATTTTGGGTCATTTTATACTAATTTTATATATACAATACCTGTAATTTTTGGATTACTTAATTAATTTCTAATTTGCAATATAATTTAATTAGTATTAATAATTTAAAAATTTTTAAGGGCAATTTGGGAAAGTATTTTGAGCTAATTTTCTGGTATAATGTGGTAGTTAATTATATAAGTATGTGGTAAAAATTTGAGTTTAATTTGAATTCGGAATAAATAGTAATTTACATTTTGGACTAAACTGCAACTGATAAAAGTTTGGTTATATATATATATATATATATCAAATTATGATTTTGGGCTCATTTGTAATAAAAACTTTGGAAATTAATATCCACTACAGTACCCCTTTCTCTACCAAATTACACTGTACATACCCCTCATTCCCGACGACGGAACACCCATTTCCGGCCACCATAACCCACAAAATTGTAACCAAATTACAGCTCTTCTCCTCCCCTACATTTCTATATAATTTTCCCCAATTTTAAGCAAGTAAAACGGACGTTCTTGCCCTTTAAAGTTTGTGATTTTTTGGCCTCCATAGAACATCATGCTCCGGCCATTATTAGTACAAATTGATGTCACAATCGAGTTCAGAGGCCCTAAAAACTAAAGAATACATGGAAGTGTGACCGTGAATGTCTATAAATCCGGCGATTTGAGGCTGAACGGAAAAATCGTGGCCGTCGGCTATCCTCCTTCGATTCAACATTTTGGCTGCATGGGGAAGCGCATGAGACACAAAAATGGAGTCCCCAATCCCTTGCGCTCCTTTCTGGGCTATGCAAGTACCAAAAGGTCGCCACCGTGAGAGCCACAAGCCGCTGTAGGCGGCGGCTGTGGGTCCCGACCCCGAAAATTAATTTTTATATTTTTAAAAATTAGAGAAAAATATTTCGGGCATTTTTCGTAAAGATACTATAGTGAAATTGTGTACAATTTTTAAATTAAAAATCCCCGAAGTTTGAATGCGGTTTATGTAAAACCCGAATAAGGCCAAAGATGAACCTAAATTATATAATTGGACTTTAAATAAAATAGTTAATTGTTAATTGATGTCTAATGTATAAAATATGGAATTTAGATTATTAATTGGTGAAGTTGATGATTAAATAAGTAATAATAAGCATAATAATACTAACAATAGTAATGATAATAGTAATAACTATGATGCTAATGGTAATGGTAACACTAGTAGGTAATAACGATAATAATAATATTAATAACAATAGTAAGGGTAATAGTAATAATAATAATAATAATTAGGATAACCATGTTAATAATAATAGTTTTCAAAATTATGGTAAAAATGTAAATGTAATAATAGTATATATGTATATAGTTATATAATAAGTAGTGATAATAATAATAATTATAATAGTAGAATTAATTATGATGATGATGATGATGATGATGATGATGATGATGATCATAGTGATAATAATAATAATAATAATAATAATAATAATAGTTTTCATGAATATATATATATATATATATATATATATATATATATATATATATATAGAGGGTAATTAAAATAAATTAAATATAAGTATATATATACTTATGTAAGGGAGCAGGTAATATATTAATTATGTTTTATAATGAACTAAGTTAACATAATATTTAATATGGTATAACCAGAACATTGATTATGGTTGTGTGAATGGTTGAGACTTTTAATAAGTTTAATTATATAAATTAAATGGTGTGGTAAATTAAAAATATAAATATAAGTATGTTTATATAAATACTGTTGTGGTGAATTTAATAATTGGATTAATTAATTGTATAATATGACTGTATAGGCCGTATAACTGAATAACGAGTTTGAGCACTGTTATGGACATTAAATAAATATTTTGGTACTTCGAATAAGTATAAATTGATAGATATAAAATGGTGTGATAAGTTCAATAAGTATATAAATATAGATGTTATCGATTAAGTGCTGTAACTGTTGTGCTTGGCAAATCCGGGTAAGCTGGTAGGCCCGGTAATTGGCTGTGATTATAGAAGTGTATTTTCTATGCAGGATGGGCTCCACTTTGGTGGAGCGATGTCTGTTTTACAGGGAAGGTTCTACCGTATTTTCGGTAGGATTTTCTCATAAAATGTGATATCAAGTTAAAATAATAATATTGTAGGATTTGTATGTTGTTAAAGAATAGGAAAGGATATTATCTACTTGTATAAAAGTCTAGAATTCTTTAGGGCGTAGGGAGTATTGAGTTGATTCTAAATTTTGTATTATTTATATTATATAGAGAGTTCTAGAGGCCGAGGTGAGCCCAGTGTCATTGGAGCGCATAGAGGCATACATTCAAAATCTATGAGTTAATATTATATTTGTATTATGCTTAGATAAATTGCATGCTAATATATATTTACCTGATTGTTGAATTTGGATTATAAATGCTATCCTTGCTATTGATATTGATTTATTTATACATATAAACATATTACATGGTTGTATGTTGTTATATTATCTTGGTGAATATGGATGCTATGAGATTGTGATTATGTTTGTGAATGGTTGGAGGATAGTTGTGGGATGAACTACCTGGTGGGTGTCACCAGGCTGTGTGCACATAGGAGTCAAGTACGTATACTAACTTGGGTTAAAGGACGGGGCTTCCTCATGAGTTGCTCTGGGCGCCGATCCTATTTCTTTATTATGATTCATGCGGTGGCGTGCTCGTGAGTTGATCTGGTATATATATCTGGGGCTTGCTCGTGAGTTGCTCCGGGCCAGACGAATAATATTGGATTAAGTGAAATGTGTGGTTTAAGAGAGCCTAAAAGGCTATATGAGGGAATTAGAGATTATTATGTGTTCTACTTCGGTCCTCCATCCTTGTATGGTTGTAATATTTGTTGGTTTGAAAACCATTTGTGTGAAGTGCATGTGTGCATGTATATATAGTATATTATATTATATATAAATATTACATGATTGTGTGGATTTAGGTTGCATAATATAGATATAATATTAATTCACTCAGTGAGATCTGGCTCCCCTCAATTATTATTTTTTCAGGTTTCTTTAAGGAGTCGGACCATTCCTTTGACGTCAGCCTTGCAATTTCTTTCTCTGTAAGGTTTATGATTTTATTTGTATATTATAATTGTCGTAAATTCGAATTACTCCGTAGTTATAGAAGTTAGAGTTATGTTGATTGTATTAGATATATATACTCTTATATTCTTAGTTAATTGTTAAGGATTAATTACAGCGTTGAGGATGAATATTATTTATTGTTGATTGGAAATTATTTTTTCATAGATGTTGATATGATTAAAGTAAGTTTGATAAAAGATAATTTATATTTTAGGCTTGCTATGGGTTTCGGTGGCTCATCACCTACCCATTCCCTAGCGCCGGTCCGACCCGGGTTTGGGTCGTGACAGGTTATGCTAGTAGAAGTGACTATATTCTCATGTTCTTGCTCTTGGTAAAACTGGGGGGGCATCACTCTCATGTGTAGAAATCGAGCTTGAGGAAAGTGTTGGATTAATATTCCTTTGAGCTTTGGTTTTGGTTCTCTTGACTCGGGTTGGCTTTACTTCTATCGAGTTGTGAGAAATTGTAGCTTCATCTTGCTCAGAAATTGAAGGAAGTGCCTACAAGAATTAATAATAACATCAAGTAATAATAGTTGAAGATGAACAAAAGTTATGGTGTTATATGAATATTACCTTAGTAGCTTGAGGTTTCCTATGTACCACTTTCACCAAGTTTCTCTTTTTTGGTGGTGCCAAGTTGCTGGCAGATGCTTTAGCCTTTGAAGCTACAAGAGCAAAAGAATAAGTAATAATAGGAAAATTTATTGATGCTTATGAAAATGAGTGGAATAAATTACCTTTGGAGGTGACTTCTTTATTGGACTCGGTGCTTTGATTATTCACTGTAGCCGGTGGGGTAGAGTGAAAGGAACTGATAACTTCGGCCACGGGTTTAGAGAAAAGTTTCTTGATGTGAGATGCCCACCATTTATCAAAGTGTGGAGTGGTTGAAGTAGAAGGAGTGCACTTGGAAAAGAAGAAATGCTTTTTTAGAAGTTTGGATTCAGTCTCAATTTGTTCTACCTTTTCTCGATCACCATACACTAGGCGGTGAGTGAATTGGAGATTGATTGTGGCACTTATTGTGAAGCATAGTGGTACTGGGATGGATTGAGTAAAACGCAACTGTCTAGCATAAAAGTGAGGGTTGTATATCTCATTTCCACACTTGTTATTAGATCCATTGCCAACGGAAAGCCCAAATTGAAGATCCTGACTGATGTAATACATGGCCAATATGCTAGAGTCAGGATTCTTCAAATGATCCGGACCGAGTCGGAATGGAAGAAATGGAGTAAACAACTACTGAGGCCGATTGAAGGAAATCTCATATAGGATCTTGAAGTTGACTAAGAAATCAGTGGACTTAGGCTCGACAGATGATAACAAGTCACCATAATGCTGTGAAGATGGATCAACCACTCAAAGTCTAAGGCATGGGTGAGAAGCTCTGGAAAGTAGGCATACAACCATAGTTGGAGAACCCAAAATGGTCCTCCATAATTTAGAAAAGTCCCTAACTCTGGATTGCAATATTGCAAAATATCCATCAACCCTCTTTATATATAAGAAAGCATCATAGGGCAGATTGCTATTTGTTGATTGCCTGCCAAGCAAGCGGCCAAAGGGAATGCTTCCTTCACAATTTTGCAAGAATCTGTTCATAAAACAAACTTGCAAATCCAGAATAGAAGAAAAGAAGCATGTTCGGCTGTAGACACTTCACCTGATTCTTTTTTATTTTCTTTCATGAAATTTCCATAAGTAAGATTCCCTTTAGGATCGAGTTCCACCTTTGGAGCATGTGCTTGATCAATTTTTAATAAAGCATTGAGAGGTTCACCTCTTATGGGAGCACCAGTAATGGAGACTAAGTCGAACATGGTAATAGAAAATATACCAGGCTACAGGTGAAAGCAATTGTGAGATGAAGACCAAAAACATAGAGCAGCACCAATTAATCCATGATTCATGGTGACGATCTTCCTTGATAGCTGAATGAAGTCAAAAATCCCTAGAGCTTTCCATTGAGTCTCATATGAAGATTGGACTCAGTCGAGCCAGGATGTATAATTTGATTGTGAAGTTGGCCAAGAGCGAATGGATCGACTTTGACTCCAAAATTGGAAGTTGAAGTGTGGTTCTTCTAGTAATAATGTTTCTTCTGCCTGAAGAGGGATGTACTCCTCATTATCATTGAGATTGTCATCTACAAGTGCCAGACCCAATATACAAGTTCCATTTTCAGAAGGGATAATAATGTCATGAATTTCATTGGAAAATACTTGTTCATGAAATCGTTTGATTCTCTCCAATATAGTCGCATCTTCTTCGGATGAGGTAGACTTCCTTTTTCCAATGGCTTTTTATTATTTAATTCGGTGCTACTTTATGAGATACCTGTAAAATAGTAGATAAATTCAGTGTTGATGTTTTACGGGTAAAGGAATATAATCAATAAGTTTAAATTCGGTCCAATGAATTGTTGTTGTGTTTATAGCAAAGATTTAAAAAAAAGAGAGAGAGAGACAACAATGACCGATTAATAATAAAAATTGGTTTAAGTGTTTTGGACCGAGTAGAGATTGAGTTGGTCTTGTTTAAAAGTCGGTTGATTTGGTTTTTCGAAAGGTGAGTATTGTTAATTGATGCTGGACCGATTAGAGAGTGAGGAATTGGTGGCTATATTATGTTGGGACAAGTTTATTAGTTTGTTTCTATAGAAGAGGTACTGGGCCGCTGAGATAAATTGTTTGAAATCGGTCGAGAGTAAGACGAAATTTTAAAAGTGGAGTGAGGTCTCAAAGCCTAAAAATTTAGTCTAGTATTGAAGTGAGGTAAATCGGTCCGGACATGTTTTTGCCAAATATATATGGAGAGGTTTATATGATATGCATTTACTTTTGACACTAGTCATAGGAGTAGAAAATTGATTGGGAATAGGAGCTGGATAAAACTTGTCTTTATATCTTGAACGGGACCGATTAATAAGAGCAAATAATCGGTTGGTGTCTTTGCTTAGGTGACAAATAAAAGGGCAACCGAATGATATTTTTTAAGCAAGTAACCAATTAATAGTGGATGGAATGTCATTGAAAGAAAAGTGATCGATTGGGATTGATGATCATTCAAGAAAATAGATAGTGGGCTAATCGGTCGTGAAGACAAGGTGTTATATAGGCAATCGGCTGTTGAATTTTAATGTGCAAGAGTTGCATGTCTTTTAGCTAAAAGTATAACAAGAAACCAATGTTTTTAAAACCGGACCGGAGCTTGAACCGGATTGCCA
This sequence comes from Bocquillonia castaneifolia, assembly GCA_948193215.1. Classification (NCBI taxonomy): domain Eukaryota; kingdom Viridiplantae; phylum Streptophyta; class Magnoliopsida; order Malpighiales; family Euphorbiaceae; genus Bocquillonia; species Bocquillonia castaneifolia. Next base: position 737 of record CANYLF011476999.1, on the reverse strand, counting down.
ACTGGTTCGTTGGTTCACTGGTCCGACTGGTCCAACCGGACTGGGTCAATACTGAATATATTTATATATTTAAAAAATTCAATAAGTGTGCAAAAAAATTATAAAAATTCAAAAAATATCAGAGAATTTATACAATTAATATACTAATAAAAACTCAAGATATACCTAATAAAATATAAAATCCTAGCAAATTTTGAATGTCCATCCACATATATTTATGGATTAAATCCATGACACAATAAAAAAAGTTGTCCATAAAAGTCACACATGTTTAATACACATAATAAAATACAATAGTCCATCAAAGTCTACAATACAGGCATCAAAGTTTAAAATTGAAACATCAAACTCAAACTTCTTAAAGACTGTCACTTTAAACTTTATGACCTACAAGTTGAAATTAATACAGTAAGTAAATTTTTTTTTAAATGAATCTCAATTCTAATGAATATTAATAAGAGAATGATGTTATATGGTTACCTTTTCAATCTCATTCATCATTACCATTAGCATCAATTCTAACAATGTCATCATCTACAAAAATAAAGTAATAAATCAAACAATTTTAATTGATATACTAGCAATAACAAAATTAGGATCTTAAGTTTGAAGTTATATTAACAAATTGCATTCTGAATGTCTAACCTTTTGATACTTGAGCACTTGATTCTTCATCATTTATTGGAAATTCTTCTTCAAGCATGCTTTCCAATTCATCATAATCAAGCTCCCCATCT
>CANYLF011476812.1:0-10637 GCA_948193215.1 Bocquillonia castaneifolia | reverse complement strand
TATATATTGGGGGATAAATATAAACAATCAAAATAAATAAATATAATCAATCAAAATAACTCCTGAAAAATAATAAAAATATAATAATGATAATTAACTAATTCTCTTGATAAGTAAAATTTGATAAAAAAAATTACTATGATGATTCTACACTAATTGGAAATAAAAAAAATAAAATATGAAATATGAAAATGTAATAAATTCCTTTGGATAAAGGAATTAAAATTAACTTGATCAGACATGAATTGTTGTAGTGACGTAGTCGGTGGCATTGCTTTTTATAGAATAATAAATATTATTAATTTATAGAGTATCAATTTAAATTCCTTTCAATTACGCATGTGTGTATCAAATAACCCATGTTTATATTTTAGTTTCAACTTGTAATGTTTGGAGTATTGGTGTAATTTTCATCATAACATTTGAATGTTATAAATTAAATTAGTATTAAATTTATAAATTTGAGTTATATATATTACTTGACTTGTATATAAATAAATGAATATAATTGTTCCTCAATTTAAAAGTAATATTTTCTAATGAAATAATTATAATGCAATCGATCTGAATATCAAATTTTATTAAATTTGGTCAATATAATTTTATTTTGTATTATTAAATTTTACAAATTATTTTATCTATAGCGTCAACACACAACCATATATATATATATATATATATATATATATATTCGATACTTCGGTTCGGTACAAATCGGTTCTCAATATGAATATATAAAAAATATCTAAAACCACATCAAATTAATTTTCGGTTCAATTCAATTTCGGATAAAATCAAACAGTCAACGAAAATTTTCGGGTCTCAATAATTTTGATTCGATTTTTCAGTTCAGTTCGAGATTTTTTAACCATTATGGCCATATATGGACCAACTGGTCATGACACAGATGATCCACCGTCACCATGTTCCAGAGAAGCAAATCCTCTAGTCTATGAAATCCACGTGTCACGAATTAAAGTGCAAATCCCTCCAGTCTATGAAATCCACGTGTCATGAATTAAAGTGCTCAAATGTAAGGCCAAGCAAACGTGTCAACTTCAAATACAACCGTATATAACGTCCGGCCCAACTAACTCATATTCCTTTTTATTTTTATTTTTTCATCTTCTCGCTGTTCTGAGACTTCTGCTAGCTATTTTCTTTTCCTTATGGAATAAATATTGCATTGGCTGTGAATCATGAAAAAAGGTAATCTTGTTTTTAATTTGCATTACTTGATCATAATTATATACGTTACCTAATTTGACAAGATTCTTGTAACATATATAATTTGGTTAATGGATGTGTTCAGTTAATCAAATTCTTACAACATTTTATAACGTTTTCAGTAACGTTTTGGCCTGAAACTGATCTGGGTTTTTAATAGACATTTCTTATTATAATTATATTGTTACTGTCTTATTCCAGGTTTGATAAAGTAGTGTTAACTAGAGATTAATTTGCACCAATTGATTAATGGCATCATCAGCCTATACTGATCTGCACCAACCAGCTGTTATTACTGGAGGATGCTTTGCACTTGTAGCTGTTTTGCTCTCAATTTTCCTCATTTTCCAACATCTCAGATCATACACCAATCCTGCGGTTCGTTTGTTTGTTTCTTTTTTTTTTTACTCCCCTGTAGAATCGGTAACTTTATTGACTCGAATGATTGATTAATAATTTTGTTCTGTTAAATTCCAATTTGCACATTGTATTCCTTGTTGAGTATTGCCAATTTTTGCAGGAACAGAAGTGGATAGTGGCAGTTGTTTTTATGGTTCCTGTCTATGCTACCGAGTCAGTAAGATTCTATCTGTCAGTTTCAGTAGATTTACTGCATTAAACACAATGAAGATTTTTTTTTTCCCTTAATGCAGCAGCAAGCATGTTTAGCACGAGCGTTCAGTATTGGGAAAATGAAAGAAAAATATAAGAACCTGTTAAATTAATTTACAGTTTGTCATTTTTATGGCCTGGCGATGCGTATCTTCATCGCTTGTGGACTTGCTTATGCAGATTCTATCGTTATGGAATCACAGACTGTCTCTTGCATGCGACATTTTAAGGAACTGCTACGAAGCATTTGCCCTGTATGCATTTGGAAGCTATATGGTTGCCTGTCTTGGTAAGTGGTTCCCTCATTCTGTCAGCTCATATATAGAATAGTGCCATTATCTGTCTCTGTGTCCCTTCAGGAATACAATATAGCTTCAAATCCTTGAAAATATATAGGAGATAACTATGGAATATAATCTACATGTAACACTTTGATTGAATCTCTCTAGCCCAACAAGACTCCATTTTTTTGTAAGAACTTATTGATTTGTTTCTGATGCATCATTGTTGGCCAAGAGAGATAGGTGAGATTGTATTTTGCCTGATTGTTGTGCCAGGTGGAGAAAGGAGAGTCATAGAACTTCTTGAAAATGAAGCTCAAAAATGGCTTAACCAGAAATTGCTAGAAGGATCCGAGGAGAATCAAGGTGAACATCAAAGGTCTTTTATCAACTTTTTCTGCCAGCCATACGTTATTGGAAGGAATGTATTTACAATAGAAAAATTTGGTCTCGTACAATATGTAAGCATTAGTATTCCATTATTTTGATGTTTGTGTTCTATGAATTTGTTTCGGTTCTAATAGCTTCAAATTAGTTTAGATGATTCTCAAGACTTTTTGTGCATTCTTGGCATTCGTTTTGGAGCTCTTTGGGGCTTATGGTGATCGAGAATTCAAGTGGTACAATGGGTATGCACCTCATTGATGCATTTTCTATTTTTTACAAGAGTTACTATGTGTATGTGGTAGAAATGTTTCATTGTCAGATACAACAAGTTCTGCGGAAGTTTTTCGACTCCAACTGCTGATTTGCTCGTCTGTTGCAGATATCCCTACATAGCAGTGGTACTCAACTTCAGTCAGATGTGGGCATTATATTGTCTCGTGCAGTTCTATAATGTAACACATGAACGGCTTGAACCAATAAAGCCTCTGGCAAAATTCATCAGTTTCAAGGCTATTGTGTTCGCTACATGGTGGCAAGGCGTGGGCATCGCTCTTCTGTGTGCTTTTGGCATTCTGCCCAATAAGACAAAGTTCCAAACAGGGTTGCAAGATTTTTTAATTTGCATAGAAGTAAGTTGTCATGGCTTTGGAAACAGATACTTTGGTCTGTTTTAATATGCATATCGAGTTTGTTTTCATATGTTTCTCCATGGAATGGCAGATGGCCGTTGCAGCTATCGCCCATGTATTTGTATTTTCAGCAGAACCATATTATTATGTTCCTGTTCCTGCTTATGGACAAGTCACCACTAGAACATCCAAAGTGGATTTGAAGTTGGAGGAAGGTGAAGAACAGAAACCAGTTGTGCTTGAAAAGACAGATGCTCATATTGAGGCTCCTGGAACAAGTGTGACTAAGAGTGTTCAGGATATTGTTCTTCGAGGTGGTCAATGTGTAAGTTTCTCTCCAACCACAAGCATATATTTTGGCAGTCAACTCTCTGTGAATTTTGGCTTCTCTTGATTAATAAACTCTTATTAATCTCTGGAAGCAGATTGTTAAAGATGTTGTATTGACCATAAATCAAGCAATAGGACCTGTAGAGAAGGGAGTGACAAAGATCCAGGAATCCTTTCACTGCGATCAGGTGGTTTAGAAGACAAGGAAGACTAGGAGTTAAAATTGGAAGAATGCATGGAAGAAAATCTTACTGGAAAGAAATTAAAGGAGGAGGAAAGAAAAGTAAAGAGATGAGAAATGAAATGTCAACAATGACAATTCTTGGCAATAGAACTGTTGGTATTTTAAGTGATCACCACATTTGGTCTGTCCATTCTTTCACTTCCATGGCAGCAAGCATGCTTGGGAGACAGCTGACAGGAGAAGTGGACATAGAATTAAAATGAATCCTGCTTTCAGATTTCAGAGCATTTGAAATGATGGAGCTTTTGCCTTTCTTTTTTTATTTTTCACAGGATTGTGTGATTAAGTGACAAGAATACTTTTCAGATCACTTTCACTGCAAATTATGTTCATTACCTTGCAACTTTTGCAGAACGCACTGCAATGCAGCTTAGCTATTTTGGTCCAAAATCCATCAGCATCCTGTAGGCCCTTGCTATAATGAATTGAACAAGCGATCCATATCATGAATATTATGTGAAAGCAGAAAATTTGCAACTGACAAGTACCTCTACGATTAGCTGTTTGTGGCGGAACAAGATTTATTGAAAGCAAATGTAAAAGGAGCAAAATTCTCTGAATGATTCTATTAATTGCACAATTAGCTGTTTGGGCAGAACGAAATGTAATAGAAGCAAAATTCTCTGAATGATTCTATTTTATATACCCTGAATGATTCTATTTATATACCGTATCACAAATATACATTGTTTCATTTAGGGATTTGAGATCGAGTTCTAGTGTCCATCACTACCAGAACAGCATAGAGAACAGCATTCTACACAGCCTAAACATGCAAGAGCGGTGAAAAGCTGTGTTAATGCTATTGCACATTGATCATTCATCTTGGAGCAACACTGGATGCAGCACATACAGCAGCATTGACCGCATATCCTGCTGCAGCAATTTGAAGCTGCCTTAATGATAAGTTCAGCAGCCTCAGGCAACTTTGGTTCTTCAGCTCCTGGAGGAGTGTTTTCAGCAGTTGCAGCCAAATTGCCAAATCCAACTCCAAGGTTTGGTAGAAATATTCTCCTCCGGACTTTAGAGTCTACCTTCGGAGGATCAGTTTTGTGTCCGAACTGTTTGCATGAAATTTGAAAAGCAATAGTAAGATTATAGATTGCATTAGATTAGATTTTCAGTGGGAGGGGGAAAAGGAAGAAAAAAAGAAAGAAAGAAACACTGCATAACAATTCCAACAATTATAAGTTCCTTTGGTTAAATGAAAACTTGCAAGCATAGGTACAGCCAGAGAGACTCAAATGCACTCTCTGCTATCACATTGGCCTGCAACATTAGAAGTCACAAAGCCTTATGTTTGATCTCTGAGTTGTCGGAGACACTGTTGCCAATCTGCAATGTCTGTCATTTGCAACATGCAGTAACAAATTTGCAGTGTTCTAGGCTAAAGCTTACCTTGTGTACTTTAGGTGATTCTATGGCTTGATTTCCTCTCACCGTTTCTAGTAATGTTACAAGAGTATATTCAGACACAACACCAGTCTGTACGCTCATTTTGGCAATCTAGCAGGAAAAGTATAATGCATCAGCAATTTCTAGTATCTAGAAAGTGGAAATTTCTAGTCAGGTTAAGCAGATGTGCTTTGTCCATGACCTGGGTAATGACCTTGACACGTGAGAGGAAGAAAAAGAAGAGGAAAGAATTTCAGCAACAGACCTTCTCCGCAAGCTGTTTATTTTCTGAAAACCATGCCTGGGCTGTGAGTAGATCAATCTGTGGCTTTGCAAAAATCTGTTATACATGAGAAAGGATATCAAAAAATTAGCTACTCATGAAATCAAATATTTAATATGAACTTTCTAGTGAACTACTAAAGGATCTTTGCTAAAATATAAGGTGATGATGCGGTGCAACAGAATTTGCAGCTTATCCATGTAAAGGAGCATCGATACAAATGACTTAAATGGGAAAAATTACATCAACATAAAACAAACAGTTTACGTGGATCAGATCAGCTACCAAATAGAGCTACAAGAAATACTATGAAACAAATAAGGAATCATAGGCCATAAGTGCTACTAGGATCATTGCCACTCAAGCAAGCCCCAGTCAATTATCACAAGCAGGAGAAAATATAATAACAAGTAAACCACCGACTCTGGGAGATTTAGGTAGAGCAGATGGAAAGCAGTAGCTATGAACTGCGCAAAAACTATAGCATGTCATGGTGACACTGTAAAATTGCTATGAACTATGAGATCGGAATGTAATTCAAACAACATAGTAACACCAGAGGTATAGCACATATATGCTAGAGTGCGGATAAGGTCAAAACACAAGTAAATAAAAAAACAAGCCCACAAGTTGGTGTCATACCTTGTCAAAAGGCATATCTTTTGACTTCTGTATCTTCAAATCCACAACAGTATTAGTAAAATCTCCTAAAACACCTTTTGCTTTGAGAGATTCTGGGAAGCTACCACGATATCTCCCAGAAGTAATCAACAGGCTTTCAGATGAAAGATCTGGAATAAGGGAAGGGTATACCTATCAAAAGGCAAATTCAAATCAAATATTAAATTCACGGAGTCAGATTATAACATCTAAACAGTAGAGAAGACTGAATATAATTTATATCTAAGCCAAGATCAATATGCTAATCAACAAAGAATTTAGTGCTTGGTAATTAAATAGATTGATGAAGTTAACACCTAAAGGGTACCTCAACATCATCAAGATCTTCCAATGTGTCAATTGTTATATTTGCAAGAACAGCAGACAGACCTCTGCTGAATAACTTTTCCATTCGAGACTCCACTAAATCTGGCCATGAATAAACAATAGTTGCAAAACTATTAATAAAAATGAAAAATAACAAAAGCCATAATTTTGCACCTCTTATGTTGTTTAAGAATACTTCTCTACTTAAAGTAGATAAAATCTGGAAAACCAAATTTAGAGTCTAGGGATGGGCATAGTCGCTATCCACAACACCAAATTCCAGGACTATGATTGGAAAACGATTTCCATGACGGAAAGGCATATTATAACTATGATTCAAACTAGATGGCCTCAATCACTAAATCACGATGCTCATCAAATATGGTGTAACATTTTCCACAAGCTGTGAAGTGGGGTCTAACCAGAGACCAGAGTAGTCTGACCTCAAAGATTGAAAGCCCTTTTGACCAGCTCTAAATACCCAAACATGCAAACATCTTATTGACCATTTAGCTCAAACTTAGACTATTAGGAACATCCGATAACCAAAAGATGATATCACAAAGAGTACCATGCCACCAATAAAAAATTGAGCCAAGAACAAAGAAGAAAAGAAAAATAGAGTTTGCAAGCTCCCATACAGGAAAGGGGAACTTGATCAAAATACAAAAAAACTAACCTACATCATAGGCAGCATCATATTGCCCTCTGCTCATCGTTGCAAGTGTGCGCAGGAAATAATGATTACAAAATGTACCTGAAATGTTCAACATGCCAAATTTGAGGAAAAATAGGTTCAACAAACTCTATGATAAATTTTTCAGAAACTATAAAAAAAAATGTTTCGACCAGAGCTGAAAAATCAAAAGCAATCCAAAAATTTCCCAAAAACCACATAGCTCCTCTCCACAAAGTGCTTATATGATTCCATTTCAACCATTTTAAGGAAAAAAACAAAAGAATCCATTACCTATGCCAAAAGTGTATATACGTGGACATATAACTTTGCCAGTTAGATATTTTTTCATTGAATCACAAATGTATCTTTCATCTTCAACTGCCCCATCAGTGACAAGAAAAATAACAGGAAAAGAACCATGAGCATCTGATATCATCTCCATTGCCTGAAAGCAAGAAACAAGATTGATGAATACCTTCAGGTTTCAAAAGGATGCATAAGATGATTTGTATGGTTAGTTATAAAGGGACTCAGCCTAGTGCAGAGGAAATACACCAATAATCCCCATCTCCCACTTCAAAAGTACAAAATGCATGGAAATGCTTCGTCCAAACTAGCCACACCATAATCTATCAGTTTGAGAGAGCCTTATTCATTAGATGTCAAACAATCTCAGTAAATTTCTTTTTATATATGAACACCACCAGAAAATTTCAACTATTTTGCAACTCTTGGTCATCTAGACGCTGTGTAGCAGAATGGTAATATCTACATGTATATTAGGATATATATGTAGAGAAGATCAGAAGACCAATAGGGAGAATTGACCTGATTTAAGGGAACCGAGATATTTGTACTGCCTCCTGCAATGAAGTTTAGATTCATCCATTCAACTGCCCTGTCAACTGTTTCTCTAGTGGCTAACTCCAATGATGAAGAAAATAAATATGTCTCTCCATTGAAAGCTATGATATTGAATGAATCTTTTGGATCAAGGTTGGTCAAAGCTCCAGAAAGTGCATTCTTTGTGCCCTCAAGTGACTTCCCTTCCATGCTTCCACTTATATCAATAATAAATACTATCTCTTTTCTGAACACCTATCAGATTGATTAAGACGAGAACAGATGCAATAAAGAGATGATTCACCTAAAAAATCACATTTCGAATAGAGTACAAGATAGACTAACCTTCATATTCAGCTGATTTCCTGGAAAAACATACAAGGAGAACATCTCTCTTTGATCAACATCATGCACAGAAGGGGATTGCAAAATCACACCACCAATTATATGACTCGAAGAAACCTGAATAATCACATATCATGCTACAATTATAAATCTGAACGCAATTCCACTTCTGAAGTCCAATGCATGCACTTCATATTCAAGAAACCATCACAGGAAAATAAAAGAAGTGCATGAAGAAAACTGCACAAGTCTTACAAAATATGTGACTGCAAAGTCAATACTTGTCCAAGTGAGAACTTCTGATTCATACAAGAAACCTAATTTCCCTGCTTCACGCTTCAATTGCTGGAACATAACAAAATTAGACCATTTCAGATCAATGCATGTCATATAAGCAAAATTTATTACCAAACAACCAAGGAACATTAAACAAAGATGCACCTTCAAAGGATGACTAGTTGTCTTGCAAATAATTTCATTTCCAGTACCAGAGTTCACATTCAATATTATCTTTTCCTTTTTTGGAAGTTTCTTCACGGCAGGAGTGACATACTCAGGAAAACTAAACGGCACGGTCAATGATAAAGCCACCTCACGAAATAATAATTTCTGTACCCAACTAACTTTAATTGAAATACTGGAGCCCCCATCAACCTTGAAAGATCAAAGACAAATGCTTTAGAAGAAAATAGCTTAAAAAGACATAGTTTTGCAACAATGAAGCACTTCTAAGCATATATAAGGATAAAAACAGGTCTACCATTTATGATATATAATACGTACTTACTTTTGGTATAGTGAATGTAAATATATGGGGAGTCAAAAAGCCTCCATTTTCAGGTCGTCCTTCCTTCTCAATACCATCTTTTTGGTCATTCATTGCAATCAATTCAGAATAATAAGACTTTGTAGGAACTTCCACCTCAACACCTAGAATTGAACCCTGTTAGCCAAATAATGAATTTCTCTTGAGAACAAAAAGAAACATAAGCAAAACAAAAATTCAAACACTTAATTAAACAAAAGGAATTAAATAAAGAAACAAAGACATCCTTTCACTTTTTTTTTCTTACTAAATTGATCATTTTAGTAACTTTTGAACACAGATTACATCAAAAACTTATAACTTTTTGATTAAACATTAAGAACCCCGAATAAAAAAAAAAAAAAAAAACTACAAACCATATGGAATAAAATTAATAAAACACACCTGTTCTCCCATAGGAATAGCAATTCTGCAATCACAACTCTTACTGCCCATAACACAGTGAACCCTCCAAGACCCGTTAACCTTAACAACAGCAGAATCCAAATAAGAATCAGCCTCGAGTTCTATTCTATTCATTTGAAGCGGAATAAGCGCAGGTGGATCACATCTGCCGTGCACATGGGGCTGGTAACTAGGCATATCGGGATTATCCACAATAGCCGGATCTGAAATCACTGCATAAACCATAGGAGCCGTAGGTAGATATGATTCTGATGATTTTTCCATGTGGGCCACCGGTTTTGGTGGAGACACCGCCCTGTCTTTGCCGTAGAATAATCTTTTTGATAGCTTGATTCCATCTTCAACAGATTTTCCAAATTCTTCCGCCATTAATAAATAAATTATCAATAATTAAGTTGCGATCTTTTTCTTCGACTCCTTTAAAAAGAAAGAATCAGAAAAGGTGAAGCCTTTGATCGTGTAAAGTGAGTAAAGAATGACTCTGGAACTGGGTTTCTTCTTATTTTGTTGTTTGTTGTTGCAAAGCAAAGATGGTTCTTATTTTTGTTTTGGGTGAGACGTTAAATTGGTTAATTACTATGATTTTTTTTGAACGTTAAGCTGGGTTGAGGTGGACCCAATGGAAAGAAGACACGTAGGAGCCGGCTTCTGACAGGTAGTTGTGATGGAAGTTAAGGTTGTCACTGTAACGTTAACTTAATGTGACAGACTGTTTGTGATGATGGGAATGGCGTAGTATGGATTTATGGAATGGAACGTTATACAATACTAGTGAAAAAAAGAGGCTGATTCTACCATACTCCTAGAGTATACAGACTCTATGCTGTGTGATATGCGCGTACACACATGAAAAAATTTGAATAAAAGTGATGCTATAGGTCCCACTTATAAATGTACTTACTGACAGTGGTAACTGGCAATTTTACTCCTTACAATGTTAACTAATATTTTAAGTTTTATTTTATTTTTATTTTTATCATTATATTATATTATTTTATTTTTATATTATCATATTTTACGAATTATTTTGTAAAAATAAATGGTTAAATAAAAAGTAAATAAATTTTTTATCACTGAGAAAACTATTTTTTATTATTTGTACCTCTTACAACTAATTATTATTTTATTTTAACAACTAAATATATCTTTTATACATATTAACTA
>CANYLF011476511.1:0-10485 GCA_948193215.1 Bocquillonia castaneifolia | reverse complement strand
AATAATCCATTCTCTAATTTTCTTTAAATTCTAATTTCTATATCAAATTTAATGTTTCTGATGTGACTCTGTATTTTTTTAGGTTTTCTTCTTCTTCATCTTCTTCTTCTTTTGGAATTGCATTTGACCTTGATGGAGTTGTTCTTCATGGCCATGTTCCCATTGGTGGCTCTCCTCAAGCTTTGAAGAGACTCTATGGTTATAATAATGGTATTTACCTTTCATTTTCTCTATTTTGATTAAATATTTGATCTTTAGTCTTTAATTATTTACTTTCTTTTAATCATTTTTGTTTTGTAGGGTCTTTGAATGTTCCCTTTTTGTTCTTAACGAATGGTGAGTTTGCTTAAATGGGCTATCGATTTTTTTTTGTTTATCAAGAAATTTTGTTCACTTTGTACCAAAAATTGTACATTACGAAGTGAAATTTTTTTCCCCAATTTGGTTAGGAGGTGGGGTTCCAGAATCCAAACGAGCCGTCCAATTAAGTGAAATTCTAGGTGTAAAGATTTTACCTTCTCAGGTAATTACGCTTAAAGATAGCTATTTAATTAATTTAATGAGTACTTTGGCTTAATTAGAATTCTTTGACTGATGGAATCTATGGCATAGCTGTTCTTTTCTTTATGATACAGGTCTTACAAGGTCACTCGCCCTTTAAGAATCTATTGAAGAGGTGGGTATATATACGTGTATATATATGTGTGTGCTGATTTTCTGCTGTTTTTTTCTACCCATACATTAATTTGATTACATTTAAATGCCCTTCTTTAACATAATTTTATTCTATTGTCAAGACTTCATAAAGGTTTATGTTAATACATTAAATGCATCTTATAATTGGAAAATCAATAGAATGAGGCTCGTCTTTGAGCAGAATAGGTTTAAAAATGGGACAATCTAATGTTGTGGTAAATTGGTTTTTCCCCTGCAGATATGAGAATCAACTCATTATTGCCACTGGAAAAGGGGAACCTGCTTTAGTAATGTCAGAGTATGGTTTCAAGTAAGTCTCATTGATTTTGTCTTCTTGAGTTATGAAAACTAATTTTGGAGATTATTCTTTCAAAGATTTTGCAACATTTTCATTTGACCTCATTCATTTTTGTTATCAGGAAGGTTCTATCTTTAGATGAGTATGCTACTCTCTTTGAGAACATTGATCCTGTCTTCCAATACAAGAACTGGATAACCAAACAGGTACCAGACAGGAATAGGAGTACTCTCTGTATGAATATCACACCAAGATCCAATGTTTCTTCGGAAGCTGTTAAGGCGGTATTTGTTGTCAGTGATCCTGTAGATTGGGGAAGGGACATTCAGGTATTTCTTTCATTCATGTAGTCATTGATTGCACATTTTTCTGTGTGATTTTGTTAAATGCTAGCTTTTGTTAGATATGGCAGTTTCAAAATTGTGCACAATCTTACACTTGCTGTGATATTGCTTCTATTTTCCATTGTTATTTTGAGGTTCATAGATAGAATGTTAAATAATTGCTTTTAATTATTCTCATCCTCAAACTGCAGTTGTTAGGACTTAAAGATAAGACTATTTTGGTCATGTATGTATTAATTAGATGATGAGTAATATATGTAAGTAAGGGTTGTAAATGAATTGCGATGAGATTTTTGCTGTTCAAGCTTGGTTTGGTCACTCTCGAGTCCCTCCTCAAACTCAGTGGGGCTTTTGTGAGGCAAGCGCAAAGAACCAAGCAGGAGCTCATTCAAAGCTCCATACATGCACACACTTTGGTACTTCTGCGAGTGGTTTGCAATTTGTTGTAGTTTGGACTTCAGAGTCGCAATTCAGTGGCGATAGGGTAAATATCTGTTCAATTGGGAATCTAGGGAACTTCTATGCTGCTCTTTTCATTTTCTTTCTCAAAGCATTGCATGTTAACAAGACATAATAATCTCCCTGCCTTTGCAACCTTTAAATGTTATTTACTCATCGATGAGTCACAACAGGTTATATGTGATATTTTGAGATCTGGAGGGATTCCTGGACAGGACAATGATCATCAACCTCCTTTATATTTTGCTGCTGATGATCTTGAATATCAGGTTAGCAGTTATGTACTTTATCTTGGTTGTACTTGTAGTTCTTTTCATAAAGGCCTTCGATTACATTTCTGATATTGCATGTGGTTTTTGTAAATTAAAAAAAAAAATTATGGATCTGCGACTTGGCAATGGGTAAACTGGTATATTAAAACCAATTATAGTAGTCTTGTTCTGATTTATAGGAAGTTTGGATTCCAATCATATTTCATTTTGTTCAATAAATGAAGTTGATTGAAATTAATAATTGATGATCGGCTTATTATTGGAAATAGGCTGCATTTCCTACTCAGCGTCTTGGACTGGGTGCTTTCAGAATTGCTCTCGAGAGCATCTTCAACAGGTAAGGTTAGTGCTATACTCTTTTTTTTTCCCTTTATTAGGATTGCATTAGTCCAAGTGGTTCATAGAAGACCACTCCAATTTTGTGCTTAGAGTTGCTTTCGCACAGACTGCACACACACCAAAACACACCCACACCTGCACCCACGTGCACACACACCACAACATTGGGTAGTTTTTCCAGGTCTGATCTGGACGTCAGCTGTTCATCTTTTTTTTTTTGTGAAATTTTGGCTGAACTTTACTTTGAAAGTAGATTATCTGGTACAAATGTTGGGTACCTATGGTTGGATGACTGCTTGGTGCATTTTAATGATTCTACGTGTATATTTTGTGCTTATGCTTGAAAGTAGTAGATTAACCTGACGAGTGATATAATTAAACTAGCATTGTCAGTTAACCGGGTCACGATTTTTTTTACAGTTCAATTGATCGACTAATGAACCTATCACTTCTCTTTGGTCTAAAAGAATTGTTCCTTGTTCAGTCACTTGAACCCTCATCAGCCCTTTTTTCATTTTGTTTCTCCATACCATTTTAGCACCCTGAATACAAACAGCAGAATGCTATGATTGGCCAGCTGTCAGCTGAATAAGAGTGTGCCTTTACAACCTAAAATACTTTCTACTATCATTTGGTCACAAGACAGACGAAAGAAGAAGATGAAACAACAGTCATTTATGTCCTTTGAACCCTTGTCAAAATAAATGATGCTTGCATGCAATTTACCATTACGACGACTGAAATCTTGCTACTTCATTGTTTTTTGCATTAAGATCTTTCATGGTTGGAATTCCTTGCAGGATTCACCATAATGCACTGGAATATGTAACATATGGGAAACCAAATCCATTTGTATTCAAGAATGCTGAAGCTGTATTAAGCCAGCTTCAGATGTCTTGTAATGATGAAGCTAATCCCAAGGAATGTAGTGGCCCTGAATCACCTTCATTCAGAACCCTTTATATGATTGGTGACAATCCTTTGGTTGACATCAAGGGTGCACTGCAGGTAGTTGAGCGTTCGACAAATTTGGCCAGTAAGCTTTGCAGACTGCTTAGCCATCAAGGCAGTCGATAATTTTGATTTTGTTGGATAAAAATTTGAAAATCTTGCTTTTTGTAATTTCAGGCTGGAAATCCTTGGTTTTCCATCTTGACAAGGACAGGTGTTTTTCGAGGGAAACACAACCATTCAGAGTTTCCTGCAGATCTGGCAAGTTAAATAAACTTTTGAATATGCATGCCACATTTAGTATTTGCAAATACAAAAGAACAAGTGTATATAAATACACATGTATGTTTATATAAAATATTTGAAATTTTTTCTCCCAATAACATATTTATTTTGCTTTGAAATTTGCAGGTGGTTGATACTGTTGAAGAGGCGGTGGATTACATTCTTCAAAGGGAACGCATTTCTTAGTACTAATGCCACGTAAAATGCTCAGATGATTTCTTTTACGAAAATTAATTTTTAAAAAAATATTTTCCTTTAAAGATATTTATGAACTCAAACACCACTAACCAGCATTCTTCCTGAGGTCATGGCTTTATGATTACTATGTACTCTTTTCATGAGCAAATGCAGCAATGCCAGCAAATACTATTGCCATTGTACACACCATTTAACTGTTTTCTTTTTCAGTGGCATACTGGCTGCGAGAACATGTCTATTTGTTGTAAATCATAATTAAAAAATAAAAAACTGTAATTCCAAAGTAAAGAATTGTTTTCTTAAGTTACTCTTTGATTTAACCTTTTTAGAATTGTAACTTGCTTGGTTTGGATTTAGCATAATTGTTGGGGTGTTGAGAATAAAATTGAAGGAGATCCCTATCTGCTTGACTGGGCAGTGCTTTGTTTTATTGTTTGTAACAACCATTCATATAATTACCAATGGAGGAGTAAACTCTTCTGTGATGCCATTAAATATTTTCTTTTGATTATTTGTAGCTTAATATATATTTATGTGTTAGCATTATTTATTAGTCATGATCTCAATTATTTTTGCCACAGTTAATGAAAGCTAATGGAATTTTCTTCACTTTTTTAGAAGATAATGCAGAAAGTGTTATAAAATCACACAAACTGACATACCACACCACTCATTATTTGCTCTGCATGTTGTCCAGCTTGCCAAAGTTGAAAGTTGAAAGTTGAAATCTTTAACTTAAAAAAATTGCATACCCACCTCCACTGAACAATAAAAGCAAACAGGCATCATGTTTTGCAAAGCAATCATTCTTATCATCATAAATCTAGAGAGAATAATAATAAATAATTATCTTCCAGGAAATTTGATAATTACTTTCTATTTTTACCTACTTTATTCATCGAAAGATGATAAGGTGATTAAGTAATATTTGTAGTGTAAATTGATCAAGGGTGGAAGGCACCTCATCTTCTATATCTAGGGGCGCTCAAGGTTGGATTAACCGAACATTGAGTTATTTTAGTATTCAAACTGTTTGTATCAGTTAACTATTTTACTGGTTTTTTTATTAATAGGTTTGGTTTTTGATCATTTTTTTTCATCGTGTATTATCAAACTAAAAATCTAAACCTAATTTATGGGTATATTTTTCAATTTAAATTGATCAATTTTGGTTCGATTTACGGTTTAAATGATGTTTTTTTTCAGCCCTATATTTATCCCTTCATAACGTGCTTTTTTTCTTGCACAAGACCATGATTTAGGGTTTGTTTGACATAAATAAATTTCATCAAATTTTGTGGAATTCATTTTCAAATCCATAGTTTGTGTGTTTGGTATAAATGAAAATTTATTTGTTATACTATTTTTTCAAAATTTTGGAATTAAACATAGATAAAACAAATGAACATTAAGATTGAAAATAAATTAAATTCCACAGTAAAATTAAAACAAACAAACCCTTAAACAACCATAAGACCTCTGTTGGTGATCCCATTCATTGTGTCTACTATTCCGTGCTTAGGTGGTGAATGGTGATGATTGGTTGGTTCATCGGATTTACCCTTCAGAGAAAGGAATGTGTAGATATGAGCATATAATAAATCTTAGCACATCAAAGGCAAAAGTGAAAAATGTGTAATATGAGTTGTGATCTTAGAAAGCCTTTATAAAATTGCCAATAATTTTATTTAAAGCACCGTATACTTTATTTACTTTTAAACCAAAAAGAATATAATTTTTAACTTGATTTTCCACACCATCATTTCTTTGAAGAATAAAGAAAGAAACAATGTTTCTAAGCTTAATCTATGATATAATCGATTAAAAAAATTCAGATTACAGTCATCCCTCAACTATAAAAAATAAAAATAATAAAGAAAGAAAGAAATAAGGTAAGTTTATTTGCAATATATAATATATCTTTTTTGTGCTTTAGTTTATTTTTTATTTAATCTTTTTAAAAAAAATTATATGCTAATTAAATAAAAAAATATATTTATTTAATAAGACTACCACAAACTTTGCAAAATAACGAAAGCATTGATTCTCTCTTAAATTATATAGTACCTATGTTAAATGTAGAGGTGTGCAATGGTCGGTTCGGTTTGAATCGGACTAAAACCGATCGGTTTTTAGTGGTCTATAATTTAAAATCGAACTAAACCGAATTAATCTTAAAATCGAATCAAAATTAGTTCGGTTTTTTCGGTTTGATTCGGTTTTTATTTTTTTTAAATTTTAAATAAATTTTTATTAAATTTTATATACTCATATATTAAAAAAATCATTATTTATATTTATAAAAAAACATATAAAAATGTATGAAAAAATGTATATAATGAATAAAATATATAAAAAGTATATATACATATAAAAAAATTAAATTAAATAATCTCAGTTTTTCGATCGGTTCGATTTTTTAAACATAAAAATCAAAAATCAAAATTTTTGAAAATAAAAACCAAACTGAACTACTTAACTAATAAATCGAACTAAATTTCACAAATCAATTTGGTTCAGTCCGATTTTTCGATCCAGTTTGGTTTTCACGCACTTCAGTTAAATGTTAATAGACCACACCTAGGAAAAAAAAAAAGAAAAAAGCTTATATTCTCCCTCCAAATTTAAAAACATATCACACAATAATACCTTAAACCGCACCATAAATTATTCCTTAATTCCTTTCAAATCACCCTAGGAAAAAAGAAAAAAGAAAAAAGCATATATTTTCCCTCCAAATTTAAAAATATATCACACAATAATACCTTAAACCGCACCATAAATTATTCCTTAATTCCTTCCAAATTACCCTAGGAAAAAAGAAAAAAGAAAAAAGCATATATTCTCCCTCCAAATTTAAAAACATATTACACAATAAGACCTTGAACCGCACCATAAATTATTCCTTAATTCCTCTCTTTCTCTCACTCTCCACAAGAACCCTAAATCCCAAATTGATCAAACACAAAATTAATGGCCCCAATCGATCCACACTCCTTCACTGATTCAACCCACCCATTAACAACCCACATTTCCTTATCTCTTTACTTCAATTTCTCATCTTCAACGATACATGGCACTGCCCTTTTCACCCTCTCTAGCCCACACACTGGCCACCTCTCACTTGACACTCGATCTCTCACAATTCACAAAATCTTAAACCCTAATACTCTAACCCTAATCCAATTTTCGCTTTCTCCTACAATTGATTCTTTCAAAGGCTGCCACCTCACCCTTTCCCTCCATAATCAATCTTCTTTCCTCATTTTTTTCTCTACTTCACCTTCTTCTTCAGCCCTCCAATGGCTCTCTCCACCTCAAACGTTTGGAAAGATTCAACCTTTTGTGTATACCCAATGTCAATCTATTCATGCTCGATCTGTTTTCCCCTGTCAGGATACACCCGCTTCGCGAATTTGTTACTCTGCAAGGTTAAATATCCCCCACCAGCTTTCTGCTGTTATGTCTGCTAGACATTGTGATCGTCGCGCTCCAATTGCCAATGATATAGCTGGTATTAATGAGGATGATTTTGCTGGATTTGATTTGAAGTCTTTGTGGGTTGCTGAAGGAAGGGTTGTTGAGGAATTTGTTATGGAGCAGCCAATTCCGCCTTATTTGTTTGCTTTTGCTGTTGGGGAATTGGGATTTCGAGAGATTGGCCCCAGGACTAGAGTTTATAGTGAGAATGCAGCTGATGTGTTGGATGCTGCTGCGAGGGAGTTCGCTGGGACTGAGGAGATGATTATGCAAGGAGAGAAGTTATTTGGGGATTATGAGTGGGAAAGGTTCGATTTGTTGGTTTTGCCACCGAGTTTTCCTTATGGTGGAATGGAGAATCCTAGGATGGTGTTTTTGACTCCTACTGTCATTAAGGGGGATGCAAGTGGAGCTCAGGTTGTTGCTCATGAGTTGGCTCATAGTTGGACAGGAAACTTGATTACTAACAGCAATAACAACCATTTTTGGTTGAATGAGGTATATTATATGTTTTACTGTTCTGACCGATTCCTTTCACGTTTTGTTTATTTATTGTTTTATTGGGTACCCTGGTTGAAATGGGTGGAAAATTGATCAAGTTGATAATTTGGTTTCAATTCAGCAATATTTTTTGAGTGTAGCAATTCAGAGCAAACTTACATTAGACGATACTACATCTTCATGTTCAATGTAGTCTATTGCTTTTTGCTTCACATGCTTATATTGTTGAGTTCCCTTGCTTGGAGTGATTGGGGTCGAAGTGTTTAAGGAAAGTATTGCTAGTCTTTAATGTTAGAATGTATATGATTGTGTCATGGACCCAGACATGGATTTTTTTTTCTTTGTTGATGCTTTGGTTTCTGTAATGGGTTATAGAAAAATGCCAATGGAATTCTTGGTTATGCTTTTGCTTTGTTGAAGCATATTTGTTTTTGTGTTGTTATGGTTCCATATTTGTTGTTATAGGGTTTTACAACATATGCGGAGAGGAGAATTGTAGAAGTTGTGCAAGGAGAAGATAAAGCTGTACTGAATATTGGAATTGGCTGGAGGGGTTTAAATGAGGAAATGGAGAGATTTAAGGACAACATGGAGTTCACCAAGCTCAAAACCAATCAAGAGAACGCAGACCCAGATGACCTATATTCACAAGTGCCATATGAGAAGGGTTTTCAGTTTCTGTGGCGCATAGAACGCCAGGTATTTTGAATTCCTTGTTGAACTCATATATCCATCAACGGAGATTTTTCTCACTGATTTGTTTTAACTTTGGAATTCTCAGATTGGAAGACCTGCATTTGATGAGTTCCTCAAGAAATATATTGCTACCTTCAAGTTCAAATCAATTGATACAGACATGTTCCTTGAGTTCTTGAAAGCAAATGTCCCTGGAATCGAGAAAGGAATTGACCTACGATTATGGACCGAGGGTACTGGCATCCCTCCAGATGCATATGAACCAGTTTCCAATGTATACACAAAGATTGTATCACTTGCAAATGAGTTTAAGCTTGGCAGGATGCCTAGGGAGGATGAAGTTGCTGATTGGCAAGGGCAGGAATGGGAGCTCTACTTAGAAAACCTTCCCAAATCGGCTGAAGCTTCTCAGGTACTATATATGAGTAATGTTTATTCAATTTCTTGTGTTGGACTTATTCTTTGTCTATTGATTAGTTTTAGGCATTTTCATTTTGGTATGACAAAGACCAATAATTACATTCAATTGAAAAGTCTTATGAGATTTTGAAATTGGAGAGTCCTAACCTATGCTGGCTTGGTTCCTATTGAATTTCAGAGGGCTAATCCTGGTGGATCTTATGAGAAGTTCACCACGTAACTGACATTATCTTGTGCTTACTAGCTATTTGATAACTTAGGCTGGATAACAGATAATTTAGGCTTTTTTTGCTAGTTCTGCCGCATCTCTGCGTTTTTCTTTGAACTGATATATCTGATGAGCATTTTATGTTCCCTACCTTGATGTTATAAAATCTCAAATTGCTTCACACTTGGGCCTTGGACGAACTCGTAATGGTCTTGAATTTAATCAAAGTTTGCAATTTTCTTACAACTGGTTTTGGATGCAGATCTTAGCCTTAGATGCACGCTACAGGCTGTCAGAATCAAAGGATTATGAAGTGAAGGTAGCATTTCTCCAACTGGCCATTTCATCTGGGTGCAAAGATTACTTCAGTGAGGTGGAGAAAACCTTAAAGGAAGTTGGGAGGATGAAATACCTTCGTCCACTCTACACCGCTCTTGTTCAAGGTACTGGAAAAGAAGACGAAAAGATTTTGGCTAAAAGGGTTTTTGCCGAGGCTCGTGAATGTTATCACCCTATAGCTCAAGGTGTTGTTGAGGCTATATTTGCCAAGCACATGTAGCTCAAGAAATTTAGTCTCTGCCAATCACGTGGAGGATTGTATATAGCAAAATAATATCCGAACTTAACATCCCAGTTCAGAAAAACAACCTGACCTTGATGTTTTGTGGATCTTCAAAGGTGGTTGATGTTTGCATTTTGACGCATGCCTTTGTTTGTTGTCAAAGGCTAAATTGGCAATGTTAATGGAAACATCATATTTTGACACATCTATTAACACTGCTGATTAATTTTGATACATCTATTAACTAGTGTTATGTATTTGGATTTATTTTTGTGGTTCATATTCCTATTGTATACTTATTTATAATCAATAGGGAGTTGATTTAGAAAATTTGTTAAAAATAGTTTTCATCTATCACTTCAAATCAAAGAAAAAAAATGTTGAGAATAATAACTTGGCTCATCATGGAATAATTCTAAATTTCTTGGATTAGAAATATCTTATCTAAAATTGATATTTTAGATTGTGAAGATATATTTTCCGGTATATATTAAAATTGGTTAAAGCAGTTATCCATGGTCCAATATTCCAATTGCATTAAATGCAATTTTTTCACTAAATTACCAATATATTTTAATAATGATAATAATAAATTTAAAATCACTTCAACCCATCTTCTTCGTCATCAATTTTTTGATTTTAAGGTATGGACTTTTATGATTATGTCCAAAAAAAAAAGGTGGCTTTATGAATTCATGTAATAAAAATATTTAAAATCTCCAATAAAAATTCAATTCTGCACTTCCATTTCTTTTCACTACAAGTAGGGGGTTTTT
>CANYLF011476364.1:0-21133 GCA_948193215.1 Bocquillonia castaneifolia | reverse complement strand
TGGAAGCAATCAAATTTCAAGCACAGGCAGCTGGACGTCTTCATGCTCAAGAAGGTACAAAAATAAAGGGACCTTTTTTTTCATCTGTTGTTTTTTTTAAAATTTTTAATATAATTTCTGTCAAACCCAAAAGGGAAAATTAAGAAAAGTTTTGATCTTTGATTCATTTGCAGTTGTTGCTTTGCAAGAAATAGCAACCCAGTTGGGCAAATCTTGGAATTTCAATGTAGATCCTTGCAGTAATCATACGAGCTGGTTCACCCCCTTATCGGAGGAGAGGCCACAGTACAATAACAGTATATTTTGTAACTGTTCATTTCCTGAAGGTGAATGCCATGTTATTAAGATGTAAGTTTCCTTTTTCTTGGATGAACTTAATTTCCCGTGATTTTGCTTTTAGGTCCTGTTCAATTGTGAAGTTCTACTGTTGATTGAACACTATTATTTGGTCTTATGATTCGAGTATTATTAGCTTAGCACTACTCATAAGAATAAAGTGATATTAAGAACTGATGGCCAGGTGAAAGTGAGTGATAAATGTATCAAGGGTATCAAAGTTGTTTTTTTACTGTGTGGGCTATGGGTAATTATAATGTTTTTGTTGTTTTTTAAAGGAAAAAAAATTCATGTTGTTCACGGAAGCGGGTTTACTGTACGGACTTTTTGGAATTTTTGCCGATTAACTTTGGAATTTAGATGTCTTGAATTCTTGATACAGATTTCTCACAGGGCAAGATCTTACTGGTGTGTTGCCATCTGCTATCACTAAACTTCCTTATCTCACTACTCTGTAAGAATTGTTTCTAGCTCCAATTATCTTTTTTACATGTTTTAACACCTCAAATGGATTGAAAAGGTTGCATTGATTACAAATATCTCATATGGCTTGTAGTGCTCTTACTCGGAACTACCTTAGTGGTAATATACCAAAACAATGGGCTTCTACAAAATTGGAATTTCTGTAAGTAGCATTTATAGGTCAATGTTAAGATAACCAGTGATCATTCATATTGAATTGGTTGAATACATATGTTGCAGGTCTGTTGCTGTTAACCGTTTAACTGGACAAATTCCTAGCTATTTGGGAAACATTGTTACACTTAGAGTCCTGTAAGATATCTATCTTTACCTTTTTTTAATCATTTTTTTGTGTAAATAATTCTCAAGTTTTATTTGAGCCGATGACAATTTATGGGAAATTTTTGTTCAGAAGTATAGAGAATAATATGTTTTCAGGAGCTATTCCACCCCAGCTTGGAAATTTGGTCAGCTTAGAGATTCTGTCAGTTTCTTGATTTTTTTTTTGTCTTAAAACCATAAAACTTTATGTTATTCTCAGACAATATTAGAGGAAATTGACATTAATTTGTTTTGCTTTCTCTTTTCTTACAGTATTCTGAGTGCAAATAATTTGACAGGAAATTTGCCGCCTACTCTAACTAATTTAACCAAACTAACAGAATTGTAAGTCATATGTCCTTTTATAAGGTTTAGATCTTTTGTTATATTAATCTCGTGATTTTTTTCCCATTTAATCTACTTTTTGCATTGAGTGATGTGCAGAAGGATTAGCAGTAACAACTTCAGTGGAAAGGTTCCCAATTTTATTCAAAGCTGGAAAAACCTTGAGAAGTTGTATGTATTTTTTTTCTATCACAAATTATTAATACCGTGTAGTGTTAGTTACTATTAGAGATTTTCTATTTATTTCTTTTACAGCCAAATTATCTTTTTGGTTTCGACCCAAAAAAGGAAAAAGAAATATGGATTTTCTAACCATTTTGAATGGTATGATAACAGAGAGATCCAAGCTAGCGGTCTTCAAGGGCCTATTCCTTCTAGTATTTCTGCTTTGAAAAATGTAACTGAACTGTAAGTTATGCCTTTTGAGTTGATTAATCTTTCAAGCTACTTTGTTCACATCCTTGTGTGCTTCTGAAATTGAAAAATGCATGTATGCCAATTATGTTTTTCCTCAATCATGCAGAAGAATTAGTGACTTGCATGGAGAAGGTTCAGAGTTTCCACTATTAAATGACATGACAAAACTTAAGATGTTGTGAGTCATTATTAACATTGTGCTTTAAATTCAGAATTTGTTCTACTGAATAGTTCAGCTTATGTGAAACTTTATGTTTCAGGATGTTGAGGAACTGTAATGTATCTGGATCAATCTCACTGCCTCTCGAAGTGATGCCAGATCTGAAAATATTGTAATTTTTTGTTACCTTACCTTCACATTTCTTAATTTCTCTACTTCTAAGTGACAATTTGAGTTCTGAGATATTTGGAGCTATAGGCCCTTTAGATTCTACTTTGCCAATTACTGGTGCATGGACAGTTTTTACCATTTTTGTTATCATCACATTTGCTGTTTTCATGCAGAGATCTCAGTGTCAACAGATTGCAAGGGACTGTTTCAACAGATCTTCAAGGTCTAATGAAGTTGGAAAATGTGTAAGCATTCTAGCATCATGAGTGTGGCCATATGGCATTTGTCAATGTATAGTAAGTCAGGAATCCTATCTGTTGATGTACTCTGTGAAAACCTGATGACTAGTCACCCCTTTTTATGTTTCACATCCAAATTTAATACTGTAGCTACCTTCTAATAGAGCTTAGGATCTTAGGGAAGTTAACAATTTACCTGGTGGAAACAAAAGATTAACTTTATATAGTCAATTGCCATACAATATGATCACCCCTCAAAGTTTAGACTTACTAAGGACGCTTCTCTTTCTCCCCTCACTATTTTGGAGTGCATATGTGTTTGCCATTTACTCTGCTGAATGTTAACCATGGCATGTGTGCCAATCTTATCCCTGTTTTTTCTTCTCTTCTCCAAAATGCAATAATGAGTTTCTAACAAAATCAAATGATGCTGCCTCATGAATAGGTACCTGACAAGCAACTTGCTTTCTGGACCCATTCCAGATTGGATCAAGAGTGGAGATACTCGTGCGTATGTGTGTTCACTTATATTCCATTTCTGTTTTTTTTTTATTACATGAACTTATGTTCATTACATGTTCCATTATTTCAACTCAGGAAAGCATATACTTTGATTCTTGAGTATCATTTTGTTATGCTTGCATCCTTAAGAAAACTAAGCTTGCATACTATTCAATGGGTGTGAATTCCTGATTGAAATAAAATCCACCTCTTTAGAGTCAGTTACAAATTCCACTGTGCTGGATAGAATTGGTGATCTCATCACATCTCACCAACAGCTTCAACGCACTTCTTGCTTTGAATTTCCAAAGGAAAGGGAGACATGCACTCAATTGTTGCCATTGCTTAGCTCATTTTGCTAGATATTAATCACTAACCTCAGCATTTGGCTTTAGTCATTTGAGTGCCCTTCAACTAAATGCGTGCAAGGCAGTCTTGGAATCAAATCTAGAAACTACCGATTTGTTAATAAGGAGGACTCTTGTTCATGTGGATGAGGTGGGGTTAAGAAGGGAATGCTGTCCGCATTGTGCCACAATGGGTCTCTGTTGGACAAAAAGTTAAAAGAAAGAAAAAGTTAATTTAATATGGTGGCTAGGCTTCGGTTACATGTCTGATGGATAATTTTTAAATTGATAAAAATTTGATTATATGTAGCTAAAAAATGTTAGAAGTTTTGACTTCTCTTCTTCTTCTGGTGATTGAGGAAGAAGGTCAAGATTTGTGTACATCTGTATATAACTAACTGAAGTAGCTCCTTTTTTATAACTTTGTATCAACTCTATATTAATGAAGGTATCAACATTTGGATTTAAACATGTTGAATTACATTTTGTGCAGTGAAATAGACCTTTCTCACAATAATTTCACTGAAAGCTCATTGCCACCTGCATGTCGAGATACACTGTAAGGACAAATTATTTTTCTAGCCTTTACTTCATTTAAAAATTTTCAGTTAATTCATGATATTGATTCTTACTCTTTTCTTAATTCACCAGAAATTTGTTTAAAAGCACTTCAGGAGAAAATGACTCGTAAGATTATGCTCTATTGACATTTTGTGATAGAGAAAAACTAGTATTTATTTCTTTCTTTAATCAATAACATCAACTGATACTTCTTTCTCAGAAAACCTGCCGAGTGCCTAAACAACTTCCCTTGTTCAAAAGGTAGCATGCTTTGATCAAAATACCAGTTCCAGACTACAATCATTTTTGAGATCTTTCTCGTTGGGTTTCACTTGGAAAAATGCAAGTGAAGAGGAACATAATATATCATTTTGTTAATTTTATTCATGTAGCTAGCTCCCTTGTGTTTTATGATGTCTAACCACTACGTTGCAATCTGTGTTTAGACAGATATTCCTTACACATAAACTGCGGTGGAGAAGCAAAAGAGATTGGAGGCATCACCTATGAAGCAGATTACGAGCCAGGAGCTGCAGCAAAATATATTCCCAATAGGGAGACCTGGGAAATCAGTAATACTGGACATTTCTGGGATACAGGAAGATCCTCAAGCGACTATATAGCACAAAACTTATCCACCCTTAGGATGAACAATTCTGAATTGTACACAAGAGCACGTCTCTCTCCTCTTTCCCTCACGTATTATGTGCGTTGTTTAGGGAATGGAAATTACACCGTCAAGCTTCACTTTGCAGAAATAGTACTCAGGGATAATCGATCCTTCTATGCTCTTGGAAGACGAATTTTTGATGTCTATATCCAGGTAGTTAATTTTATATATGTGCTCTATCTTTGATAGAAGATTGTTTGACTAAATTTTCATTTTGTAGGAAAAACATGTGTTGAAGGATTTTAATATTGTAAAGGAAGCACAAGGGGTGGACAGGGTGATCATTAGGAATTTTACAGTAGTTGTTAAGGGTGGAACTTTAGAGATCCGCTTTCAATGGGCTGGTAAAGGGACAACAGCTGTCCCAAGAAGAGGAATATATGGTCCTCTCATATCTGCAATTGATGTGGAATCTGGCAAGTTTTAGTGGGCCTTGCATATTTAACAACTTTACATATGTATGCTTGTGTGGATATAATGCAACGTGACAATCTCTAATCTTTTTTTTCCCCTGATTTTGCAGACTTTGAACCTCCCAATCTTGGTGGAGGCAAAAGGAAGAAATTGATTGTGGCTGGTGCAATAGTTTTGCCATTGTTCCTCATTCTCATTATTGTAGGTGCTATTTGGTGGAAAGTTCACAACAAGGCAGTAAAAGAACAAGGTACGAAATATAACTCAATATAGTGTTGGAGAATTTCATATTCAATCACCACGTTGTTAGAACAATTCATAACTTTTTAATGCCTTGTGTCTTGAATAGATATTATTTTGTTGCTCTCTTGAAATTACTTGCTTATGATAGTGAAATGTCAAGTTTTTGTTTCTATCGCTTTCTTTTATTTTCTTTTCTACTGTCTATGTAAATTAAAAAATACTGAACTTCTCAACCTTGTTATTTTTACAGAATTATTGGGTTTGGATCTGCAAACCGGTGTTTTCACCTTTAGACAAATTAAAGCTGCTACTAACAACTTTGATCCAGCAAACAAGATTGGGCAAGGAGGTTTTGGATCAGTATACAAGGTATAGTGAAACAAATCACAAATCATTTCAATGGCTTATATCGTTTTCCTTTTCTCTTATTTTTCCTTAGAAAATGAAGGATCAATTGAAACTATAATGTTTACATTGTACACTTGTTGTAGGGGACACTATCAGATGGTTCTCTTGTTGCTGTAAAGCAACTTTCTTCCAGATCAAAGCAAGGAAATAAAGAATTTCTTAATGAAGTGGGCATGATTTCTGCTCTACAACACCCGAATCTTGTTAAATTGTTTGGATGTTGTGTTGAAAAAAATCAATTATTGTTGGTATACGAGTACATGGAAAACAACAGCCTTGAATATAATTTGTTTGGTAAGCTTAGTGTTCAGTTCATTAATCATCCAACAAAACAAAAACTCTAAACTCACAAGTTCACAAGTGTGCCATTGGATCATATTAATTGCTTATGTATGCTTGTTATAGGAAACGAGGAAAGACAACTAAAATTAGACTGGCCTATTAGGCAAAGAATTTGTATTGGCATAGCCAAAGGTCTTGCTTTCCTTCATGAAGAATCTGCGTTGAGAATTGTTCATAGAGACATCAAAGCTGCTAATGTTCTCCTTGATAAAGACCTAAACCCAAAAATTTCTGATTTTGGTTTAGCAAAGCTTGATGAAGAGGACAACACCCACATCAGCACTAGAGTTGCCGGAACTATGTGAGTTGCCTTTTTTCCCATTTACCATCTTGATTCTGATCTTTGTTCCATGCTTTTCAAAATGCTTCTACTGCTTTAACTAATATTATTATGAGCATATATAGCAGATATAATCGAAGACTCCAAAATACCTATGTCTTGAAATCAAACCGCAATAATATAGTGATCATCACCAGTTTTTTAGTTCCAAGATGAGTAAGAAGATCTCTTAAAGACATTACCACTTAGTTGTGTGCAAATAAATAGATAGGATAGGTTGTATTGCTCCTGATTTACATGTATTACATTGCACATATATATAGGTACAAATATCACCTAAATAAAGAACGAACATAATCACATAAATTTACAGCTATATAAGAAATCTGCCTAATGATTTGCCTAATCTTCCTAATCTCCTTTAATGTAGCCTAGAATTCCTATATTTACAGCTAGGTCAATATTTCCTATTCCAACACTTTCCCTCAAGCTGGCTGAAAAATATCTCCCATTGACAGCTTGCTTACTAGAAAATCAAATTGCCTTTTCAGTAGTCCTTTGGTAAAAATATCAGCTATTTGTTGAGAGGTAGGAATATAAGGAATACAATTAGTCCACTTTCAATCTTCTCTTTGATAAAGTCCTTGTCAACTTCAATATGCTTAGTTTGATCATGATGAATTGGATTATGCGCAATGGAACTAGCAGCTTTGTTGTCACAATAGACCTTCATGGGGGGAGAAATAGGTAGTTCCAAATCTTCTAGTAACCTTTTAATCCATATTGCTTCACAAATTCCATGTGCAAGAGATCTAAATTCAGCTTCAGCACTACTACGTGCTACAACACTTTGTTTTTTGCTCGTCCAAGAAACAAGATTTCCTCCAATAAAAGTGCAGTACCCTGATGTTGACCTTCTATCTGTAGTGCTACCTGCCCAATCAGCATCGGTATAGACTTCTACTTGCAGATGACCATATGTTTTAAACATCAGTCCTTTTCCAGGTGTTCCCTTTAGATACCTAAGGATCCTATAGGCAGCTTCAAAGTGTTCTCGACCTGGTGAGTGCATAAATTGGCTAATCATGCTTACTGCAAATGCTATATCAGGACGAGTACGTGACAGATATACAAGTCTGCCCGCTAAACGCTGAAACCTCTCCTTCTCAATTATGTCCTCTGGTTTTGCAGGATTTAATTTGAGATTCACCTCCATTGGAGTTTCAGCTACTTTGCAACCTAGAAGACCTATTTCATTTAGTAGATCAAGGATATATTTCCTTTGATTCATAAAAATTCATTCTCGTGATCTTGCGAACTCCATGACTAGAAAATAGTTTAATGCCCCCAGGTCTTTGATCTCAAAATCCTGACTTAGCTTTTTCTTTAAACTAGCTAATTCATCCTCATCCTCATCATCACTAGTTAGAATCATGTCATCAACATACACAATCAACACCGGTGTTTTACCTTCCTTGGAACGTTTATAAAACATGGTGTGGCCTGCTTGACTTTGATTGTATCCATATTTTTTCAATGTTTTCCCGAATCGTTCAAACCATTCTCTTGGGGATTGCTTGAGGCCATATAAAGATCTCTTAAGTTTGCAAACTTTATTTTTGCCAACAGATTTTTCAAATCCAGGAGGTGGACTCATGAAAACTTCCTCTTCCAAATCACCATTGAGGAAGGCATTTTTCACATCTAGTTGGTGTAGTGGCCAACTGAAATTAACTGCAAGAGACAATAAAACACGTATGGAGTTAATTTTGGCTACTAGAGCTAAGGTTTCTTGGTAATCAATACCATAAGTTTGAGTAAACCCTTTAGCCACAAGCCTAGCCTTGTATCTCTCCACATTGCCATCTGCTTTACATTTTACAGTAGAAACCCATTTGCAACCAACAATTTTCTGATCCTTGGGGAGTTCTACCACTTCCCATGTCCCATTCCTTTTCAGCGCACCCATTTCTTCCATTACTGCCATCCTCCAATTTGGATCATTAAGTGCTTCCTGAATATTTCTTGGAATAAACAGATTTGAGATTTTTGACACAAATGCCATATGACTCTTAGAGAGTTTATTATAAGATAAATAATTTGCAATTGGATGATTAGTACAAGAACGGGTTTCTTTTCTAAGTGCAATAGGAACATCAAGATCACAATATTCATGTGATTTTTGAGGATTATCAGAAGAATCAATATTTTGAGGAGAATCTTGAGTACCTGAATTTAGAGTGGATTAACTAGGTGCTGAGGAGATGATGAGTTCTCTACCTTTTTTGTGATCCTTTCTCCTTGCATAAACAAGAACCTCACTCTCCTTATTATTTGGTAGTGTTTCTTTCTCTGTCATAGATTCAATACTGCTTGGCAAAATAGAAGTTTTATTTTCAAAAATATTTGGCGTAGAAGCCACAATTTTGGGTAAAACAATGCTGTCCCATTTATTTTCTTCCTCTAATTGCTCCCCCCGAAGAAAATTCCTTTTGAAATAAGGCTGATTTTCAAGAAAGATAACATCCATAGAAATTATGACCTTTTTATTATGAGGATTAAAAACCTTATACCCCTTCTTATTTGATGCATAACCAATAAAGACATATTTCTCAGCCTTTGGATTTACTTTGGATTGACCCTTGTTGCTAGATAAATGGACATAGGCTGTGCAACCAAAAATTTTAAGAGGTAAATTGGCTGAAAGACGATGTTGTGGGAAGTAACGTTGAAAACATTCAAGGGTAGTAGTGAAATCTAGAACACAGGTAGGCATTTTATTGATCAAATATGATGCAGTTAAAATAGCTTCTCTCCATAAATATTTAGGTACATGCATAGAGAACATAATAGCACGAGCCACTTTCAGTAAGTGTCTATTTTTGCGCTCGGCTATACCATTTTGTTGGGGCGTATAGATTTATGTTGAATACCTTTGTCTTTTAAAAACTTTCCAAGAGTTTCATTGAAATGCTATGTACCATTATCAGTATGTAGGATACTGATTTTAGTTTGAAATTGATTTTCTATCATAGTGTAAAAATTTTGAAAGATCGTCTTAACATCAGACTTTCTGGTCATTAGAAAAACCCAACACAATCAAGTATGATCATCAATAAATGTGACAAACCATTTTTTTTCGGAATAAGTATGGATCCGTGAGGGACCACACACATCACTGTGAATTAAATAAAAAAGGCCTTGAGGGTTGATAAGGCTTTGAATGATAAATGTTCTTATGACTTTTTGATAAAATGCAATGTTCACAATGAAAACAAGAACAATCTATTCCTTTAAATAAAGTAGGAAACAATCTTTTAAGGTAGAAAAAACTAGGATGCCCCCCTAATCTATAATGCCAAAGCATTATTTTATCTTTAATAGAGATAGAACTAACACTACTTAGTCCATGAGGTTTTTCATCTTTGGAGGCTTCACCTTCAAAATGGTAGAGCCCATCTATCATCCTAGCATTGCCAATCTTCCTCCCCGAATTCTGGTCCTGAAACACACAATAGTAGTCACAAAAAATGACACGGCAATTGGAATCTTTAGACAGTTTCCCTTCCAGTTAGCTGGTTTTCCATGAAGTTTCCAGCAGCTTTCACGTGCATGTTTTGGTTTGTTGCAGTGGTCACACCAAACACGGGGCTTTTCATCAAATTTCTTCACTTTTCCTGCATAGGATTCAGCTGCTGCTAATGCAGAATTTTTAGTGCTGCTGTTTGAGCCTTTTTTTCCCCAACATAACCAGCCTGCGACTTTCCTCACGTCGAACCTCGGCAAATACCTCACCAATAGTTGGAAGGGGCTGTCTCCCATTGATTCGCCCTCTAACTTCATCAAACTCCACATTCAGTCCCATGAGGAATTTGAAAATGCGATCATCTTCTACCTTTTTTTTGTAATGATTGCAATCATTAGTGGATTTCCATTCGTAAAAGTTAAACAAGTCCAAGTCTTGCCATAGACGTTTCAGAGAATTAAAATATTTGGTGACACTATCTTCACCTTGATGGATTTCCCCTAGTTTCAACATGATTTCATATATCTGAGACTGACTTCCCAGATCTGAATACATTAAATTGACATCATCCCAAAGTTCCTTTGCTGTGTGATAACACATGTAATTGGAACTTATGTCTTCTTCCATGGAGTTGACTAGCCATGTCATAACCATGGAGTTTTCTGCATGCCAAGAAGAATAGGATGGGTCATCCATGTCTGGTTCCTTCTTCTCACCAGTTAAGTATCCACTTTTCCCTCTGCCTCGAATATACATACGCACAGATTGAGACCAGCGTAGAAAATTCTCTCCATTCAACCTAATAGTAGTTATTTGGACTGAATGAGAATCAGATGTGGCTAAGATTTTTTGTTGATTGGATGAAGTAGGTATTTCAGAAGTAGGATTAGTGATTGACCCATCAGATTGAATTTCAGGCATGGTGGAATTGCAATGGCTAGATTTTTCTTTGAGGAGGCTAGGGTTTTTTTATATGGCTCTGATACCATGCAAATAAATAGACAAGATAGGTTGTATTGCTCCTGATTTACATGTATTACATTGTACATTTATATAGGTACAAATATCACCTAGATAAAGAAAGAACATTATCACATCAATTTACAGCTATATAAGAAATTTGCCTATATAAGAAATTTGCCTAATGATTTGCCTAATCTTCCTAATCTCCTTTAATGTAGCCTAGAATTCCTATATTTACAGCTAGGTCAATATTTCCTATTCCAACATTGTGCTAGGTACATAATGGAATAACATCATTATTACAAAAATCGTAAAATTGATAGTATCAGTAATGTGAAAATTGCCTTCCTGGAATGTTTTATGGGTAAATATAGATCTTACTCTCTAATTTGATGTTCCCAGCGTCCACAAGTTTTGAATCTTGAGCACCAAGATACCGTTGGCCTTCTGGCAATCATGTTTTTGTTCTTGACTTGTTTAGTAAAGCAAATGTCACAAATTTATGTCTTATTATGCAGAGGATACATGGCACCTGAATACGCTTTATGGGGCTACTTGACACATAAGGTAGATGTTTACAGCTTTGGGGTTGTTGCATTAGAAATTGTTGTCGGGAAAAGCAACACAAAGTATCGACCAGATGAAAATTTTGTTTCCCTCCTAGATTGGGTAAGACCTCTGTCATGTTCTTTTGTATTACAGACTGTTTCAAACTAAATTTTAGTTTGCTTCAACATGATCAATTTTAGGTTGATATATATGTGAGGTTAGTTGAACTTTCTAAAACGTCATACTGGACCAGTGTCACTTTTTCAAATGTTAACTTTCCCCTCCAAAAGCTTTAAAGAGAGCAATGCAAATATGGTGCTCAACCTTAGTAATCTGAATTGACTAAAATGTAAAACATGGAAAGATATTTCTCTTAGTTTTTCTCGTCAGGCTTGTTGACTCTTGTGGTTATTGCAGGCTCTTGTTTTACAACAGAGGGGAAATGTATTAGAGTTGGTTGATAAAAGACTGGAGTCCAAGGTTAAGAAGAAGGAAGTAGTTCGAATGATAAAAATAGCTCTGCTATGCACTAATCCTTCACCTTCACTTAGGCCAACAATGTCAGAGGTAGTGAAAATGCTGGAAGGTCAAGTTGTTGTTCCTGAATTTGTGATGGGTCCAAGCGTATACAGCGAAGGATTTGGGGCCTTAAGAAACCAGTTCGATCAAATTTCAAAGCGTGATTCAAGTGTTACTGAATCCTTCATTCAGTCATCAGATGCTCGATGGACCGTCTCATCATCTACGTCAGGTTGAGAACCTTAATCCCATTATTGTAATGATTGTAGTTTGGTGGTGTTTTGGAGTTTCCAATGTGAAGAAGTAAGATCATAATGTTATAATGCATTACATGGCAGCATAAATGATAAGAGGAAGGAGATGGTTGCGTGAAATGGAAGTGGAACATTGCTGTTACATGGCAGCATAAGTGACAAGAGGAAGGAGATGTTTGGGTGAAATGGAAATGGAACATTGCTGTTAAATGAAGACAGAGCTTCAGACAGTCTGTGGAAATGAAACATCATCCTCATAAGTCGACCACACTACTATGAAGTATGAAGCTAAAGGGGCTAGGCTTAGAAAGTGGAAGAATAAGATATTGAAATTAATTAGTGAAAATATATGAAATGTGCTTAGGCTTAGGTGAAAAGGCATCTATTGTGTATTACAATCAATCAAATATTAATTATTGACCATCATGAATTAATTTTGGATGTTAATGTATCTATAAAATTTTCAAAATTTAATTACCTTCGGATTCTCTGGCTTATTTGGTTATCTCTATCTATTCTATTTTATATATGATGTCATCAAAATCAATATATTTCCTATGCTACATCAATAATCTCATCTTTACGCATATGCTCATATTATACAGACTACAGTGCTTTTGCTTGCTTTATTAATTAGGAACAAAGTGTGTCATTACACAGCCAGACACGGCGCAACTTATTTTTTGGTACAAACACAAGTCCAAAGGCATCGTAAAAGTCCCACACGAAGCTGCTTGCAACAAGTTAAATATAAAACAGAAAGGAAAGGAAAAGTAGTTCAGATATTGAATGTTAATTAATTCACCAGAGCTTTCTTTTATGTGTCTGTCTTGTCTATCATCACTGAGGAACAATCTTCATCCATTCCATACACATCTTCTTCTCTGCTCACAACTTGATAACTCACAGGATTTGAAGATGCCTTTCCCATTGAATTGTTGGTAGACCGCATGCTGGGAATCAGACTTGCTACTGCCTTTGCTCTTGCAAAATCATCGGTCGAGTATGGTACATGGAATGATGGAGCTTTTATCTTGCTCTTCCCTTCCAGAACTTTTACCACTTCTGACATGGTTGGCCTCAGCGTTGGCGATGGATTTGTGCACAGCATTGCCACATCTAATATCGTCATTGCTTGTTTCACTGAAAAATCATACCCCAATACTGGATCAACTATTGACAATAATTCTCCCTTTTCTTGCAGAACATAAGCCTGCAAATGTAATAACAACAACATACCAGATGTCAGATTCCACATTAATTCTACATAATAACACACAAGAGTTTGCAAATTTCTCATACCAAATCAAGCAGATAGACACTCTCATCATTTGGCCTGTAACTGGTTCCATTTTTCCCACTTACTATTTCAAGTGCAACCACTCCAAAGCTATAAACATCTGCTTTATATGTCAAGTAACCTCGCATAGCATACTCTGGAGCCATATATCCCCTGTTAAAGAAAACAGAAGCAGATGTTGTTTACATGGTGGCATTGTTCATTTTTCTAAATGAAAAACATTAACTGATATTAATTTTTTCCTGGGAAGCAACTAAAATTCTATCATAGGGATGCTTGCTTACGTTGTTCCAGCAACTCTAGTGATAACATGTGTCTTCTCTGCTTCATAGAGTTTAGCAAGTCCAAAGTCTGATATCTTTGCATTGAGATCCTTGTCGAGCAGCACGTTTGTTGGTTTAATGTCTCTGTGGACAACCTTCAGTTTAGATTCTTCATGTAAAAAAGCCAGGCCCTTGGCTATACCAAGGATGATTTTAAACCTGTTTGCCCAATTGAGTTTCAATCTTAGTTCCTCTGAACCTGCAAATTAGCCATTTGTTTTCATCCCTTGGGGAAAAAAAATTCAAAGAAAACATACTTTTATGACTTGTATGATCAGCCTAGACAGCTTATTAACTTACAGAATAAAGCATGTGCAAGAGAATTATTTTCCATGTACTCATAGACCAGCAAGAGTTGGTTGTCCTCTGTGCAACATCCCAATAGCTTTACGAGATTCGGATGTTGCAATGCAAATATAGTCCCTACTTCATTAACAAACTCACGAGTTCCTTGCTTTGATTTTGATGACAATTGTTTGACAGCTATTGCTGTCCCATTTGGAAGTACGCCCTGCATGAGTAATCAGCAACTTGTAATCTTATATGAAACTTAAACATCAAGCAGTTTATTTATTAAGCATTTTGCAATAGCACAGACCTTGTATACAGACCCAAAACCTCCTTCACCAATCTTATTCACCGGATTAAAGTTCTGGGTGGCAGCTTTTATTTGCCTGAAATTGAAAGAACCTCCTGATAGTAGCTCTATACCTTTTAATTCTGTGTCACAAAGTCAGCCATCATACAGACTGCTGAAAGAAAGATCAGTCAAAACAAGACAATCTATTGGATGTCCTTACCTTTTGTATGCACCCTTTTTCTACCAAGATAGCCTAGTTTACAAACAACCGCTAAAATCACAAGTGGGAGAAGTAATGCAGATCCTACGAGCGCAGCAATAGCCATCGGTGATGCTTTCGTACGAGATCTTCTAGGAACTAAACAAGATATTTGATTTGACCCGTTATCAGAGAAGAGAAAATACAATCAAATCTTATTTGTTGAGACAAGTAAGTAGTGATTACCAGGAGAAACTGAAATAGCAGATATAAGAGGACCATAATATTCCATTGGGGCTCGGACTGAGCCCTTCCCTGTCCAATACAAGTGGATCTCCAGTCTGTTATTCCTCACAGCAGAAATGAACTCCAAAGTTACACTTTTATTCACACCCATTGCAGCTTCTCTAATGTTAAAATTTTCTTGCACGTTCTCTCCCTGCATGAATTTTGTGGTTCCACCATTAGTACAATTCTATGTTACTAGCACCTTAAATATATCAACAAGACACTAACCTGAATTGCCACATCAAATATGCGCTTTCCCTTGCTGTTAGCATCTTTATTTTCTCCATATAAAATTTCAGTGAAGTGAAGCTTCACTCTGTATTTACCATTTTTCATGCAGAATCCGTAGTATTTCAGGGAAATAGGTGAAATACGAGCAGTCTTATATAAAGGCGCATCATCACTGGAAATGCCGCATGATTTCTCTAGAGTGTATTGGTCATGGGTTGCATCAATATAAATCCCTGAACTACTGTAACCCCAGCTGTTATCATCACTTAAAAAGAATGTTGATTCTCCATCAGGTTGTGAATCAGCTTGATAGTGAACTCCATTACTTACCACCTCTTCACCTCCACAGTTTATATACAAGTGATCATCTGCAATACATTTTCTTTTAGTTAACAGCTTTCAAATCAATAGTTAATGAATCAAGAAAATATATGATAAAATAATAAACACTCAACAGTAGATGTCTGATATCATTACTCACTCAATAAATTATCACTGTGGCAAGAGTAGTCATTTCTCTGCCATGGTGTGCTCCTGGAGGAAAATAAAAAAAAATAGCAACTAAAAGTCTACAATGACCAAAAGCTTCACAAGATTGACTCAGAATAGTAAAAATGAAATAAGCTTACAGATTTGCAGTATTAGAGCAGCAGGCAAAAGAATTCCTGCCAAGCAAATTAACAGGCCATGTCATTGTTAAAAAAAAAAAAAAAAACAGGATCCTTTGTCTAAATGATTGTGCAGTAAAAATGAAAATAGTGTCAATCAACATGTTTCTCTTACACATTTGTGCGCTTGCTCCCTAGTTGTACAGGTGCGCTTGTAAAATCATTTTCTGAAATGTCCCTGCAATATATGCACAAAATTTATCAGAAGAAACTTCAAAATAGTAACCCCGGCCCATGAACATTTTCAGTATAACACATTTTTTGCTTCCTTTAGCTTTACATGAATTATTACAACAAAGAAAAGATGTGAATGCAAAGACATTACGCAAATAAGTTCGTTGAATCAGCAAACCAACTGGGGATCGATCCATTAAGCTTGTTTCCTTTAAGGTACCTGATAATCACAGACCAAAAATAGAAATATATTACTAATTGGACAACTAAACAGGCTTTATTTAGAACCTGCTTGAGGAGCATTTCGAGTCTTCATGCTATTTTTTTGGGAATAAATTGAATGGATTATTATAGGAAGCACTATATGCCCAGAGAAAGGTTCCTTACATGTATTTGCTCTTTTGAGCGTCAATGAAGGCTGGAATTTCACCAGTCAAGTTGTTGAAACTCAAGTCTCTATTATACACAGAAACAATAATCATAATCAGAAAGGTGAATTTTTTGCAAGGATTAACCTATAAGTGAACTACACACAGATGCCCCCGGAAGAGTAGAGAACATAAAAAATAAATTGCTCAAGGAAATAATCTTTACATATAGTACAGGGATTTCATTTGACCAATATATTCAGGGATTGGACCAACAAGTGAACAATTCCTCAATGTCCTGAAGCAAGAAAAAAAACAATATAGAATAAGAAGGTTATGTCTCTTTAAAAACAGTAGATACTTAAAATTAATATACACTCACAGCGATTCCAAATAAGCCATTCTTGAAATATTTGGGAATGGAAAACCTGTTCTTTCATTTCTCCCTAGTAACAGATCAGAAACAAAACTGTACACCAAACCAAATCATGAATCTTAGTAAATGTTCATATCCATAAACAATTTCAAAACATGTTAAGACATGCAAGTTTTATGTTTTACAGTTCAGTAAGGTTTAAAGACAGCAAAGCTTCAGGAAAAGGCCCTTCGAAATTGTTCCCTAACAGTCCCCTGAAATAACAAATATCCTCAGGAATTAGTATTGCTAGAAAAGCTGCAGTGCTGATTAGCAGTCATCCAGAGAGTTGTAGATGCTTACAGATACTGGAGATTCTTCCAGTTAGCAATGTAATCAGGTATCTTTCCAGAAAAATTATTTCCTAAAATAATTCTGCACAAAGCATGCAAATTCAACATGGAAGCAATAATTGATGTCTTGTGGTTACAAAGAATGAGATTTGTCACTTACAGATTGACCATGTTCTTCAGGGCTGCAAAGCTTTCTGGCAATACACCACTCAACTTATTGTTAATCAACCACCTAAAAATAATTAGTATTAATTATCAAGTACAAACATATATTTTATGCATAGTACCTAGCTAATCAAAATTTTAATGATTAGTATTATTCCAATCATTGATTCTCAAAAAAACATACAAGCCTTCAAGGTTGACAAGTTGTCCAAGCTCATGGGGAAGCAAACCTGAGAGCTCATTGTCAGACAGATCCCTACAGAAAAATCAAAGTTTAATTAATTAGCACACTATATGAGACAGATACTACAGCATAGAAATGTTAAAGTTCCTGATATATTAGATATTGATACAGTTGGACAAGGCTGGTAATGCTTCCAAGTTGTGGTGGAATTTCTCCAGATAATTTATTGTCGTTCAGGTACCTAATATATATATATAGTCAAATCACAAGAAAGGGTACATTTCTTTCGTCAGAAATTTTTGATTTTTAATTCCACTTTATAAAGAAAAGGGAAGAAAAGAAACATGTATGTATGGGACTCAAGACAACTTGGTACTCAACAGAGAATCGAGATATGGAAGGGAAGTAAATGCAGCTGTTGGAATTGAGCCATTGAATAAGTTGTCTGAAAGATCTCTGCGGTTCACCCAAAAAAAAAAAAAAAAGATTGAAATTAAAAGTAAATGTAAATGTAATGTATAATCATGTGACAACATATGGCTAGTAGACTTACATGTACTTCAAAGACTTCATTTCACCAAAAATCTTTGGTATTGGTCCTTCAAGATTGTTTTGCTTAAGACTCCTGTTTCCAATATATAGTAAAATATTCAGGTATCAATATCATTAGAATATAAAATATTGGGTAAATTACGATTACCCTTGGGGTATAGCCTATTACAATGATTTGCCCCCCGAGTTTTATATATTATACATTAACTCTTCTATATTTTATTTTTATTACACTAATTATCCCTTTGATACAATTTTAATCATTTCTTTTTTTTGATAAGTTGTGGTACGTACACACCCATCGGAGTATCATGGACCCTGTTTTATGGTTGTCCAGACTAATCTCCGGCCGAGAGAAGCCCCAACTCTCTCCCAACGGAGGTGACGCTCGAACTCGAGAGCTCCCTGGATTGGGGCTTTTTTTGTCAAGTGGCAAATTTAATCATTTCTTATTATTTTATATTAAATTAAAAAGTAATAACTTATAATTAACAATAAAATATGATATTATAATGCTAAAAAATTTAAATTGATGTCTAAATATATTTTTTTAGTATAAATATAAATATTTATAAAATCCAATAATAAATACATTTTTTATCATTTTTATTTATAATAAAATAATTTAGACACTAATTTGGATTTTTTTAACATTATAGTATCATATTTTATTGTTAATTATAAGTAATTGCTTTTAATTTGATTTAAAATGATTAAAAGAATGTTTAAAATTGTATCAGTAGAGATAATTAGTGTAATAAAAATAAAATACAAGAGGATAAATGTATAAAAAAAAACCTCAGTGGCGAATTAGTGTAATAGGTAACAACTCATGGGGGTCATCGTAATTTACCCTAAAATATATAAACTATGTGATGTTTGGCGTGAGCTTGCATGCAAATTAATGATGGATTAAGCTTTTTATATATCTAATATTTACTATAGTAATTAATATGCTACATGAATTTTATAGATGAAATAGTTTTCCAACTATATAGTTTTAGAGACTATAATAACAGTAAATTAATATTGTACTGTATTAAGAAGAAAGAAAAGGCTTACAAGGATGCAAGTCGAGATAAGTTTCTGAATGAACTGGGAATGTTACCATGAAGCTCATTGTTATTGAGGTTTCTGCAAATAATTAATTAATTATATAACAATATACTATATGTTGTGCATCATATTAATTAGACCTGCATTTTAATTAATGAAACAAACTAAGCATATAATTAAACGAATATTAGGGGTAAATTTCACTCATGGTCCCCGAACTATCTTCTCTCTCCCAGTAAAATCCCTAAACTTCAATTTATAACTTAAAAATCCCTAAACTTTAATTTTGTAACATAAAAATTCCCACCATTAGTTTTTACCTTATTAAAAAAATCATTTTAATGAATTTTGATACGAACTTTTTCACATGTGAGTTAAGAAAAATGCAATCTAATTTATAAAAAAAAAATAAAAATAATTTGACCATAAAATTATTGTTTTCTAATTTTTAATTGAATAAAATTGATAAATTAATAAAAAATAGAAAAAAATGTCAAAATGATCCCAATTTTGGTAAAATGTCATAATAAAATATGTTAAATTTATTAAAATATAAGATGATACAATTTGGTAAACGATAGTTGATTTGACGCTAATAATGGGACTTTTGTCTTACAAACTCATAGTTGGGGGATTTTTGTGTTACAAAATTAAAGTTTAGGGATTTTTCAGTTACAAATTAAAGTTTAGGAATTTTACTGAGAAAGTGAAGATAATTGGGGACCGTGGATGAAATTTACCCAAATACTCCCTCCGTTTCACAATAACTGTCATTTAAGAGACTTTTTTTTGTCTCAAATTATCTGTCATTTACAAAAATTAATGAAGCATTAATGATACTTTTTCCAAATTTACCCTTATCAATACTATAAATTAAAACTATGATAAGTAATTAATGAAGAGTCAGTAAAGGGTAATTTAATCAATAGAAATATATTTTCCTACAATCTAGAGGATTTAATGATTATTCTTAATATGTGTGCATAAACCT
Organism: Bocquillonia castaneifolia; assembly: GCA_948193215.1. NCBI lineage: Eukaryota > Viridiplantae > Streptophyta > Magnoliopsida > Malpighiales > Euphorbiaceae > Bocquillonia > Bocquillonia castaneifolia. Next base: position 1,318 of record CANYLF011476364.1, on the reverse strand, counting down.
TAAACTATTTTAAAACGGAGGGAGTATTAGACATGCACATTAATTAATGAAACCAATTAAGGATATAATTAAACGAATTAAGAGGGAAAGAAAATCCTTACAGTCCTTTTAAGTGTGGAAGCTTGGCCGTTTCAGCTGGTATTATACCCCTCAAACGTAGGCCGGAAAATTCACTGCGTCTCAAAACAATTAAGATTTGGCTTGATTAGTTACCGTCTACCAAAGGTGTAATAATAATAATAATAATAATAATAATATATGAGGTTTTTCTTTTCTTTTTTGGTTAGAGGTTGAATTATTTAATAATTCAGGGTGTATATATATATATAGTATAAATGAAAATTTATATATTAATTTATTTTATTAAAATTAAATATAAATAAATTAAATAAGCATTTTTAAAAATTTATCTGAAAATGAATTGAATCTAGAGGAATAAAAGACAGACTAGTGCTAAATCTTGCAAGTTGGACTAATGTTGATCTGATATCCAAATGTAAAGGGAAATTTTAATTACTTATAATATACTTGTAAAATTATTCAAACTTTAATTTTGTTACTATCAAATTAGGCATTTAATTAAACGTACTAAAATATCATTTTCAAGAGATTGGAAAGATAAATATATTACATATAAGTGACACGACAGAGTGTATTATTTCGAAAGTGGCAGCTGCAGTGAATGGTAGCTGGATAGCGTCGATTTGCAGCTTTTGATTGGTTGAAGAAGCAGCTTGTACTCGAGAAATCTTCATTTAACATCCGCAGACCCCGTGCCATTGCATTAAGAGCCATCACTGCTTGCCACAAAAATATGTATACAAATTATATATATATAATAACACATACACCACTAAAACATACCTTAATATATCAATTTTTCTGTATATATATATATATATATTAATTCATATTCCACCATATATATGTATACCTTTCATGTAGTAGTTTTTCATTTCAATTAAATGAAGATAATACGTACTATTTGCATTAATTTAAATGATTTCTTACAATTATATGAAAACGATTTATCAGTAGTGTATAACTGTGTATGTCAATATATTTATGTTTTGGCCTAAAATATATTCTTCTTTAGCCAACAACATTATTAAATCAACTTAAAGATTGTTTTCATATTAACAAGAATAAAATTACTTAATTTCATGAATATGATGTAATTAATAAATAAAATTTTGTTGATGTACATTCTTGGTGCGTCCGATTATTCTATTACACCAATAAAGTTAAAAATTATTGGAAGTTAATTCGAGTTTTTTTTCCAAAGTTATTCACTTTTTAATGTAAGACTTGTATGATT
>CANYLF011476270.1:0-11618 GCA_948193215.1 Bocquillonia castaneifolia | reverse complement strand
TCTCTGACACTCGCCCATCTAACAGCAGTCTTCTAAGGGAAACGTGTCCAGTACAGGCGATTCTCATCAAATCATGATGCTAAAGGGTTCGCCTTTGTTCAAAAGAAACGTTACTGCAAGACGGATCGCCAAAGAATGAAATCACCCTCAAGCTAAGTCTTTGACATTAGCACTGCTGGGGGGGGGACTTGTGATACGAATCACTCCTTTAAGCTTAAAAGGCCCAAGAGGCCCATTTCATGCTAGGCTCACGATAGCCCATTATATGTCCTGACACCTTGAATCCTAAGTCCAGGGGGACTCTTTCATCTCCCGGGGGGTTCCTATTCCTAGGGGGACTCTGACTCACTACAGCAAAGGAGGACTCCTAAGCCTATTAGGACAAGGATTCCTGGGCTCAAGAGGATTGTTCCTACCACTATATAAACCCCTGCCATCCAGGGTATCATGTATGATTCTCTCATTCGAATACATTCATAGCTCTCAAGAGAATATCTTTAACTTGAGGGTCGGAGTCAGACCCCGGGGACCACCCCAAGTTTCTCTTTTTGTGCAGGTTAGGCTAACTCCGGTGATCAGACAATCTCAGGGGAACTTCAGGCTAGGCTTCGTTCTTGGAGAAACGTCCTGAACGTTTCATACATGTCCTTATAATTAATGGACAATTATGATTTAGCATCATTCAAGAGATTTTGTTCGAGTTTTATTACACATCAAATTAAAGGTTTTGCAAACTTTGAACCTTTTTCAGAACTCATTTGCACAAAGTCAATATTATTATCAAAAGAATGATGAAAAAAAAGTTACGAGTGAATTTTTATTTCGGTCTATGTGAACCAATTTAGATTCATGCATTTATCTACTAAATTGTCAATTCTAGTTAAACTAGCCACTAAAAATTAAAGAATTTATAATGACTAGTTATAAACCTTTTATAAGTAATCTTATCATAGATTACAAACTTGTGACTGCAAAAGAATAATTAGATTCTGAAAAATTCAAAATAGATATGGAAGAATATAATGTTTTCACTTCGTTTAATTATATTAATACTTTGATTACACAATTATTAGCCAAAATAAATTAATAAATAAAAAATGAAGAACTTAATGCAAGTAAGTTGTAATTTATAAGTATACAATTCCTAAGAGAAAGTCGCAAACGTTAAGCTTGCAAATGCCAACATTGCAGCTTGGAAGTATCGTTTTCCTTGTCGTTATACGTACTAGTAGCCGAGGGGTCGAATATCAGTCTCCTAGACACACACACACAGAGTAGAAAACATCAGAAATTCTTTTTTTTTTTTTTTTTGACAATTCTTATATGAATTATCATTTCCTTTCTGGTTTAAATTGTCCGATATTCAAAATATCCAATTTCAATTAATTTGGATTTGAGTCAAGTAAGACTATAATGGTTAACACAATTGCATTTCTAAGAAATTGAATTTGAAACCTCAATTAAACTAGCGAGAAAAATTCCGTACCAATTTATATTTGTGTTTAGTGATGTATAAAAACTTAATTTCTAGGGACAGGGTTAAAAGAATAAGGAAAAATAATTTGTTTTAGCTAAAATTATCAATTTTAATCGAAGTTTTAAAATTTCTTGTATGTTCCAATATGTTTGTGTTTTTTTTTTTTTATCAATTTTAACCAATTTAGAAATGATATGTACTTTTGATTATGTGTTATATGCCCATTGATTACGTGACATATGACATGTCTAAATTATATTAGCCATAACTTTTAATAATTTATCAATTTTAACCACAACTTTCAATAAATTGTTAATTTTAGCCTCATCTTTTGCAATTTTATCAATTTGATCCAACTTGACAATAGGAGTTTGTGGCACTTGCACATGTGGCATGTGCCATTTTTAAGTTAGCTAAAATTGACACAAAACGTAAAGATGCTGGAACAAATTGACAAAATTTAAAGTTTTGACTAAATATGACAATTTAGTCAAAAGTTTAGCTAAAACAAACTTTTTTCCCCAAAGAATAATATCAAACCATCATATCATATTTATAAAATAGCATAAGAAATTATGCTTTACATTTTTTATTTTAAAATTAATAATTAAAAATAATAAATATTAATTATGAAACTTTGGATATAACTATAAATTAATATTTTTGACTAGGCCTAATAGTAAAAAAAAATTCAAACCTTTTCTCTTGGTTGCAATTACAACCAAACGTTTTAATTTCGATAAAAAAAATCTCAACCTTTATATGTTGTAATTACATCCATTTACTCAAATTGATTCAAAATTATATATAATTAATAAACTAACATGCTTTGAGTAGATCATGGTAGTGTTTATTTATAATTAATTTTTTTTAATAAGACCCTATTTGTCATAATGAGATTATTAATTATGTACATATTGTTTTATACTAATTTAAGCAATTTGGATAGCATTGCAATAAAATGTAAAGGTTGAGATTAATTTGGTTAAAATTAAAACATTTGGTTATAATTGCAAGTAAATGAAAATGTTTGGAATTGGTCTATCCTACTTGAAACGGCGGGTTTCAAATTTTTTTAACCATTAAGCCTTTTAACAATGAACATACAGTTTGAATTTTGAGCTCAAGAACATTATTTAAAAATTAATCATTAGTTATTCATTAATGAAAAATAATTTTAACTTAAAAGGCAAAATATTATAAATAAAATATAAATTTAAAATTTTCATAAAAACATAAAAATAATTTCAGAGTACCAACTCTTTGATTTATATGTATTGCTACAAAAAGACTAGGTAAAAAATTCTAAACTATTAAGAGGATTTCTATTTATTTAATTTGTGCAAATAACAGTCTATAGCTATTTTTTTAAATACAAAATAAGTTCAATTTTATATTAAGTACGAGAGTAAAAAAGTGTATTTTAAAGCTTTTAAAAATATGTAGAACTTATTCATAAATTAACTAAATAAATGAAGAACTTAATTAAATATTGAAAAACCAAAAAAAAAAAAAGAACACGGACAATTATTTACAAAGACCTGTGTCGAGTTGGGTGTCATGGGCTCCCTTGGTCTCGACCTAGCTAATTCTTCTACTATATATAGGTAGTTCACTTTTAAAAAATTTTAAGAGATTTATTGACTAAAGGTTAACAACCCTTAATTTTGATGCTGAGTAATAAGATAAAGTATCAGGGTTTAATAGTGGAAAATAAGGCTATGATGCAGGGAAACAAGCTGGAAGATTCAAGATAGACAACTCTCAAGCTAACAAATCAAGTGAGACAACTCTCAAGTTAACAAGACTATAGAAATTTTCAAGCTAATGCATCTGTTTATTTTTCTAGAACTTATGTCGATCTGATTCAGAGAATTGATACAACATGACAAGTGTCATTTTTCTCATGCATTTATTCAAAACCACTTGAGTCAACATATAGGTCCAAAATAGAGAAAACTATCACATTGCTAGAGGACAAAAACTGTTTTTTATGTTTCCTGAATTTTAGGAAGCATTTCTGCTACTGATTTTTAGATGCATTCTCAAGGTGTCCTTTTATGCTAAATCCTGGAAGAATTAGGAAAAGGACATGAAAGAATTTTTTCCATTTATGGCAACCTTTCTATAAGGTATTAAATGCACTATATATACTGCATATCTTGCATTTTTCAAAAACAGAGAAGAGAGATCTTATTGTGCAGAAAACATATTTCATTTAGAGTCTTTAGAATTGTGCATTTTTGTCTTGTAATCATCATTTGCATTATCATCCTCTCTCAATTAAATCATTAAAGCTTGAAACGAAGAAATGAAGAGATATTAAATACCTTTTATTTTTCCGTGCTAAGGAATGCAAGATCCTATTAATCTTGTATAGTTTTGGAAACTGTTGAAAATTTGGTTTTGATAGTTAAAAGCTTGATAGCATAAGGCTATAAATCAAGGGTTTTCTCTTAGCCTCAAAAAGAGAATTAATGGATTGTGAAAATTCTAAGGTGTGGAGCCTTAGATAGTGTATGTAGTCTATGGACGAACCGCTATAAATTTTGTTGTTCCTAATTTCTCTTGATTTAAATTGCTTCAGCTTCTTTTGCAATATTATAGTAGTAGCCTTTTCATGTATATATATATAATTAATATATATTCAAACTTAAAAATTATTTCAATTGTGTTTTAAATTCTCATAGTCCAATCATTCAAATCTACTTCCTTTAAAATCATTATAAAAAGATAAAAAGTTTTACACAAAAATGATTTCTGACATTAGCTTCAAAATTAGTTAGCCTGAGTTTTCATAATTTTGCATTTTACTTGAATTTATTTAATAGTTATTGTTTCAGTGGTATTTCAAACTTTTTGGGTCCAGACTAATCAACTGCGAGGGAGTCGACATCTAGTTATGGCTCATTTGAATCCCTTGCCCTCTCTCAGCAAAGATGAGACTCGAACTCGAGACCTCTCCTTAAAACCATAAGGACTTTACCATCTGTACCAACCTTCACTGGTTTTTAATTGAAATTTTTTAAATACCCAATTCATCCCTTTTGAGACAAGTAGTGGACCCAACAAGATTAATTTTTCTTATCAATCAGAAGAAAATGACTTTCTAAGATGTAATAAAGGAGCGAGAAAAACTTGGCAAGGGCATTTCAATTTGATTTTAATTTTTAAAAATTTTTAGTTTTTAATCTTTGATTCAATTTTCCTTTTTTTTTTTGCAAACCCAATCAAATGAAATATCAATTTTAGTTTTTTTATTATTTTACTTATATATATTAGCAAAATTTTTTATTTATATATAAAAAATATATTACTATTGCAGATTTACTTCCATCTTTAGTACCATAATTCTTGCCTTGTAAATAGGAATTAATTCTGTAAATGATTAATGTTAGGAGCTATTCTTTCCTCTGTACACTATATATACGTATTGACAATATGCTTTAATATAAACAACTCAATTAATCATTTTCTTTACATGGTATCAGAGCGAAGGTTAAAACACTGCTGAATTTTCTATTATTCTTAAGCTAAATAAACATTGTGGAAACAGACACTCCCCAAGGCTCGGCCAAGTTTGAGATCAACAAGTTTGACAATCCAAACGATCCCTTTTATCTTCATCATTCAGATCAGCCAGGCCTAGTACTAGTCACACAACATCTGAATGAAGAAAATTACAGCACATGGAGTTGTGCAATATACATGGCTCTCAATATCAAGAATAAAGCAGGTTAAGTGGATGGTACCATCAAGCAACCATCTCAAACTTCTCCAACAGAGTATTAACAACGGAAACGCTGTAATGATCTTGTGAGAGCATGGATTTTCAATTCAATCTCACAGGACATTCGAGCAAGCATAATCTATAATGAAAATGCTTGCGAAATCTAGACTGATTTGAAGGAACGATTTTCTCATACTAATGGCGTTCATCTTTTCCACATTGAAGAAGCCATACACAACATCAAACAAGACAATATGATAATTGGAGCTTATTACACAAAGCTTAAGGGTCTTTGGGATGAGCGAGATGCATTATGTAATATCCCCACCTGCACATGTGGTACCATGAGAGAAGTGTTACTTTTCCAATAGAATCAAAAGACCATGAAATTCTTAACCGGGCTCAACGAGATCTATGCTGGTGTTCGAGGACAGATCCTCCTAATGGACCCACTTCCTAATGTTAATAAAGCTTATTCTCTTATTCTTCAAGAAGAAAAACAGAAAGGGATATCCAAGGTAGAATCACCATCAACTGAGATCTTAGCATTTGCAGTAAAGAAGAATTCGAGAAATAGTGAAAGGAAATTCACACCCAAAAATCCTCATCTGAAATGTGGGACATGTGACAAGATTGGGCACACTTCTGAGACATGCAAATCACACCTAAAATGTGATTATTGTGGCTGGCAAGGCCATACCATCGATGTTTACTGAAAATTACAAAAGGTGAATTCTGTAGACAGCGGGATTGATCAACGAGAATACAAGAATTCCTCTTCAAAAGCATATCAGACAAGTGTGACCCCTAGCACATTTAGCCTCACAGTAGAACAATATCAAAATCTCATGGCATTACTCAACAAAAGTAAGTCCAATCCCATGGCCAATCATGTCGGCAGTGCTTCAGCCATGAGTGACATTTCAAGTATGATTTTTTGTGCTTCTGCTATTAATAATGAAGTACATTGAATCCTCGACACTGGAGCCACGGATCACATGCTTTGTTCACCTAACTTATTAACAACATCTTGTGTTACTAATCATACAGTACAACTCCCAAATGGAGAAAGTGTTGCTGTCACACATAAAGGCAACATTCAGTTTACTAATTTATTTTGCAAGATGTACTATGTGTTCCTTCATTTAAACTGAACCTAATATCCATAAAGAAACTCCTTCATAATTCCCATAAGTCTGCAATTTTCACTGACAGTTCATGTATGTTACAGGACCAACAATCGGGGAAGATGATTGGGATGGGAATTGAGCAAGAAGGACTCTACTATCTTGACAATTCACAAAGACCTAAAGCAATGCTGTCACCTCAATAAATGAAAGAAATGTCATCACCTCAAAAGTTTGGCACCAACGTCTTGGTCATTTATCAAATAAAGTTTTTCATTTAATTTCTTGTTTAAATGAAGACATTAAATTTTTTGATATTTCTGTTTCATGATTTGCCCTTTAGCTAAACAAACTCATTCTCCATTTGTTTCAAGTTTAATTCATACTAAAGCACCATTTGATTTCATTCATGTCGATATTTGGGGAAGGTATCATGTTTGTTCTATAACTGGTGCACGATATTTCCTTACCATTATTAATGACTATACTCGATGCACATGGATTTATTTAATGAATAAAAAATCTGACATTGCTGGATATGTTAATATGTTCATAAATTATGTGGAAACACAATTCTCATCCAGGGTTAAGATTCCACGAAGTGACAATGGCCCCGAATTTATAATGAAGAGTTTCTACTCGAAGAAGGGAATCATCCACCAAACTAGTTGTGTCTCCACTCCACAACAAAATGGAGTAGCCAAGAGGAAACATCGACACCTACTTAATGTTGCTAAATCCTTGCTGTTTTAAGCCAATCTCCCAAAGAAATTATGGGGAGAACCTATCCTAACTGCTGCCTACCTCATTAACAGAACTCTAACACCGCTTCTTTAAGAAAAAACTCCCTTTGAGTTACTATTTTAAAAACAACCAACATACAATCATTTGCGTGTCTTTGGATGCTTATGCTTTGCATCAACACACCACCATCAGCCTACTAAGTTTGATGCTAGAGCCTCTCGATGCATTTTCTTGGGTTATCCATATTCACAAAAGGGATATAAGGTTTATGATCTCTCAACTAATAAGATTTTTATTTCTTGTGATGTCCTTTTTCATAAGAATATATTTTCCTTCTCCTCATCTACAACCATTCATATTTCTCCACCTCATAATTTATCAATATATGATAATGATCAGATTACTCCATACGTTCTTTCTAATACCACAGAAATATCCTTTGCCGAGAATTCTAATGAGGAAGAAACTCTTCCAGTCAATAAAGCTATTTCAGTTATCAATGATCAACCAAATCAACACTCAAACTCATCAAACCTACCATCATGATTAATCCGATCCACGACAATTCCTAGTCGTTTCAGTGAATATCAGGTTAGTGTTCCTCTCCCATCAAGAAAAAACCCAACATTGAACTCGGTATTAGTTCCAAAAATAGGTATTCCTTATCCTTTATCTGATATCCTTTCATATGATAAATTATCTCCTAAACACCATGCTTTTACTATTTCTTTGTCTGCAGAAAAAGAACCATCTTCTTTTATGCAGGCTGTTTGTGATCCTAAATGGCGTCTTGCCATGCAACAAGAACTTGACGCTCTTGAAGCCAATGGGACATGGTCTCTCCTCTCATTGCCTCCTGGAAAGAAGCCCATAGGGTGCAAGTGGGTATACAAAATAAAATTCCATTCGGATGGCACTATAGAATGCTACAAGGCTAGACTTGTTGCAAAAGGATACAACCAGATTGAAGGGTTTGACTATCAGGAAACTTTTGCACCTGTTGCAAAACTTGTAACTATTCGGCTTCTTCTTGCTATGGCTTCAATGCAGAATTGGCACCTCCACCAACTAGATGTCAACAATGCATTTTTACAGGGCACCCTTTATAAAGACGTGTACATGCAATTACCTCCTGGTTTCGGATGAAAGGGGGAGACACGTGTTTGCAAACTTCATAAATCACTATATGGCCTTAAACAGGCCTCGTGTCAATGGTTCATCAAATTATCTTCTGCTCTTAAAGAAGCTAATTTTAAGCAATCCAAGTCAGATTATTCTTTATTCGTCCGATCTCAGAATGGTAACTTTACTGCTCTACTCATTTATGTAGATGATATAGTCTTGGCTACGAATGATTTACAGGATATTGAAGCAACAAAGTTGTTCTTAAAGAAACAATTTACGTTAAAAGGATTTAGGTCAATTGAAGTATTTATTGGGCATAGAAGTTGCAAGGTCTGGTAAACGGATTGATATTTCACAACGAAAATGTGCACTTGAGATTCTTGAAGACACAGGATATCTTGGAGCCAAACTAGCCTCTTTTCCCATGGAGCAGAACTTGTCACTAAGCAATTTTAAGGGTGATTTTATTGATGACCCTTCATCATATAGAAGACTTATTGGGAGGCTAATTTATTTAACCATTACGAGACCTGATTTAACATACACAATTCATGTTCTCAGTCAGTTCATGGAGAAACCGCGAGTGCCAAACCTAGATGCAGCCCAACGAGTTCTAAGGTATGTGAAACAAACACTGGGGCAAGGACAATTTTTTTCTACACTGAGCTCAATCCAACTGAATGCATTTTGTGATGCTGATTGGGCTAGATGTCGTGATACTAGACGGTCGGTTACTGGATATTGTGTGTTCCTTGGTGATTCATTAATTTCTTGGAAAACAAAGAAGCAAACAATAGTGTCACGGTCTAGTGCAGAAGCCAAATACCGATCTATGGCTAGCACTTGTTGTGAAGTTACATGGCTTAAAGCAATTTTATAAGACTTGGGCATAGAACATCCGCATCCTGTAAATTTGTATTGTGATAACCAAGTAGCACTCCACATCGCTTCAAATCCAGTTTATCATGAGCGTACAAAACATATAGAAATCGACTGTCATCTTATACGAGAGAAAGTTGAAGAAGGTGTGATCAAGATGAGTCATATATCCACAACGAATCAACCAACTGACATCTTAACAAAGCCGTTGAGCTCTCAACAACTTTCAACTCTTTTCAGCAAGTTAGGAATTATCAATATCCATTCCAAACTTGAGGGGGAGTGTTAAGGATCACAAAGCTATAAAGGGACAGTCAACTATTATCATTACTACTGCAGATTTACTTCCATCTTTAGTATGATAATTCTTGCCTTGTAAATAGGAATTAATTCTGTAAATGCTTAATGTTAGGAGCTATTCTTTCCTCTGTACACTATATATATGTATTCTTACTATGCTTTAATATGCACAACTCAATTAATCATTTTCTTTAGATTTATCTATTTTACATTATACATATAATAATTTTTAGTAAAAAAATATAATAAATATTTATAAATTGGTTAAAATAAATAAAATGCAAACTGATAAAATCAAATGAAACTGAATCATTCACTTTGATTTTATTTTGATTCATAAATATATTTAATTTGATTTAATTTGACTCTTAATTTCTGAAAAACTAATTAATCTGATTCAGTACGAGTTGAATTAATTGAACCAAACCAACCTTATATATAATCCCACTATCAACTGTCAGCTTAACCAAATAGTCCTAGATATTGAGGCCTCGCTAATGTCACCCTTTTGTAAGGTTTCACTAACTCATAAGATAACTTGGGCGATTTTTTTAATCTAGTATAATTACCAGTAAAATTTCTTGTTTTTGTTTGATTGGCAAATCCACTAAGGAACCGAGATAGGATTTACAGAGAAAGCTGATCGTGTGTTTAATATATATATATATATATACACCTATTAATTTATGAGTAAAGCAATGGTGGTTTCAATTATTTAGAAAGCATAATTGATGTCATTTATTATAGTTAAATTAAATGATTTTGCACATGAAAGCAGCTTAAAATATTTAAATATAATCTCTGAAATGGCATTTACTATTGGACATCATATAAGACGAAGTTGCTGGCATAAAATAAATTGGTGTTTTCTTTAATTATTTTTATAATCTTTTAGTGTTGGGCTTCGAGAGAAGGGAAGGTTAGAGACATGGAGACAAAATTAAAAGTTGATCTAATTTTCTTTATTTTGGCGATAAAAGAAAAATGGAAGGGAAAAAAATTAAGGAAATTTATAATTTTTTAAAATTTCACTTAAAGGCCACTTTTGTTTCTTCCACGCGTTTTGAGACAAGCTCAGGAGATAAAGACAAATAAATTTAATGAATCTTAATTCTTTTTTCTTCTTATAATTAACGATGAAAAATGAAAATCGTTTGAACGAATAACTTTTTTTTATAGTTATTGTATCAGTAGTTTCTCAGAACCTTTTGACATAAATTAATCTATTGTAAAGAAATCAATGTCTAAATTTGATTCATTTGAACTCCTTTCCTTCTCCCAATAAATACGAGACTCAAACTCAAGACCTCTACTTGAAATCAGAAAGAAGGATTTTGCCATCTTCTAGTGGTTAAAAAGAAGAAAGATAATTTTTTTCCTCTCATTTAAATTTTTTTTGTTCAGTTGTATTAAACAAAAATAAACTCAATGTATATATGGGAATGGGACATCATGAATTCCATGATCTTAGTAATTAGTAGAATATGGAAAAGGAAGGTATGATTGCTATTAATTTTAGTTTATTTTGGTGATGACTTTTGATCATTAATCATTAATTATAGAAGAGTCCGCATTTTATTATTCTCCTTTGTTACGGTGGAGAAAACGCTCCAAAACTTGAGTAGCGATTTTCACACTCTTTACATTAATAAATACACTCTCATCTAATATTAATTGCTTAATATATCTTTAAAATTTTCTTTTATTCAGTTAAACTTTACGAGAAAGGTAGGAATTTAAGACAAAATTGAATAAAAGATTACATGCATTGATTTATTTTTATACTTATTTTTTATTTTAAATTTTAAAATTACTTAAAGTTTGATATTTAACTTTGATATTTATAATTCACAAAAACTTTTACAATTATTTATTTATTTTTTCTATTCTCCATCTCTAACAGTAATCCCAAACCTTTTAATTTATTTTAAAACATATTTTATAATATATTTTTTTATATAACAAAATTGTAATTAAATTTTATTTAACTCTTCTAATTAAAGTTGAAACTAATAATTCAAAATTGAAGCTTTATAGAATTTTCATTATATATCTATATATTTTTATAGAACTTTATTATATATATTTATTTTCATTTTTTTATCTCTTTTAGAAGGAAAAGAAATATATATTTTTAGTCTTCAAATATATGTTTAATGGAGTTTAAAATTTTATAGCTCGCATTTATTTCTAACATATGATCTAGCAAATATTATTTCTAATCTCATCTTATTCA
>CANYLF011475860.1:0-12668 GCA_948193215.1 Bocquillonia castaneifolia | reverse complement strand
AAAAGGGAGTAAATTTTTGGATGTAAAATAAATAAATGAGAGAAGAGAAAGACACAATGAGATATAGATAAATGTTTTGTATATATATTCATAATTTTGAAGCATTACTATGTTTGTCTATTTACAAGTGTAAAATTGTTTTACAAAGATGCTCATCTCACGGGGAGATTAAGATTTCTCACTGCTAGTGGTTGACCGTGTTGAGAATGGTGACTCTAGCTTTCAACAATTGCCTGTATACACATTCCAATTCCTCCTCTGCTTCTTGTATGGTTATTTCAAATGACTTCAATCCTGTCAATAAATTCTGCATCTGTTCAGGATTGATTTCTTTGCTTGACTGAAGGGCAAGCAATTCATCATCTATCCTTTTCACTTCCTTGGCACCAACTTCTTGGCTCAGTGCATGCTTCGATTGAAGCAACTTTAACACAGCTGCCCTCAGATTAGTCTTTGGCAGAGAGATCATAGATAAGAGTGACTCAAAAACTGACATGCTAATTTCTTCAACTTGTTTTAGCAATACAAATACAGGAACTGAATTGGAATCCTTGTGATTCTGCTTCAAATTTCTGAAACATTTGTTGATTGCTTTGTTAATTTGTTTCCTTGAGGCAATATATGCTTCAACTTCACTTGGCAGGCCTGATTCCCTACATTTTCTCCTTCGAAGGGATAATTCGAGCTCCTTGAGGCATTCTTTCATTTGGGAGAAAATATCTCTGGTAGTGCTGCACACATCTACCAATCTAAGAGATCCATCCAACATTTCATCAACCGATTTGCGATGCTGTTCATTGGAGAGATCGCTCTGAGTTAGAGGAAGTTGAAGGAAATTTTCGACGCACTCAAACAAGTCCTTGAGTCCACTCAACCTATTGCAAGCTGATGATGCTGCTTGAGATGATCTCAATCTGTCCAAATGCGCATCAACACTCTCTGTAAGAGGGTGAGATCTTGCTGGCAAGCTGATAGATCGGACATGGTAAGTAGCTTTAGACTTTTCAGTTAAAGCAGCCATTTCTCTTGGTTTGCTTGTGAGGCTTTCGCTGATATTGACTTAAAATTAATTGTTGAGACTAACTCCTCTGCCTGAAACTATATATAGATCAGCAAGCAGCAAAAGGCGAAACCTATCATTTCGGAGTTTAATTTGCTGTAATGTATCAGATCGCCCGACCATATGTCTCACATCAACAAGATTAATGCCAATAAATAATCCTGGGACTCGTTATAAATTGAGAGCAGGCAGTAGCTTTCCCCCAAGCAAGCCAGACAGGAAAATGACCATCACAAGTTCGTTCAGCATTGTCAGGAATCTCATCATGTGAAATCGTGCATGTCTCTCCATCTATAATGCAGTGTTCAAGGTAGTAGAAAATTCATCCCCCCCGATTGAAATTTGTGATTATAATCAAATGGTTAGTTACATAATTCAGTTGTCTGACAAATTTGTTTCCTGCTGCTTCATTTCACTTTGACATATTCCACATGCAACTAACGTTGATTAGCATTGAACAAAAAAAATTATTTTGAATCAAATGTTAGTTAATCAATTTTATAAAGGTGGTGATTAGATGCCTGTTGGCCATAATTGAAACAAGATCCACCAACTTAGCTGCTGATGAAGGTGATTGGAATTTGTATAGTGTTAGAGTACCGAGTAAATAATGCATGAATTATGCTTATTAATTAATGCCATGTTTGTTGGTTTTTGAGAACAGTGGTACGAGGAAGTCAGGGGTGGTCGGAGAACTCGAGCACATGACAGGAAGGCTAAACGATCGTTCACATTGTTACATTCTAGTCTGTGTATTATATATATAAGATAATTAAGAGGAGTAATTGCCTCTAAAGCTAGATGGCATGTTTGCATTGCCTCGTAGTCGTAGAGGTGCAGTTGGAGGAAACAAGCACTTATCAGCATGGCTAGGCCTGCAACAGATTAATCAGCCAGACTCGTACGAGATAATTGAAGAGAGTGGCTTCAATCACAACTTAATTATGCAACCAATACTTTTCCAAGAAAGCTAGCGAAACTGAAGCACATATGATTTCTGGGAGAAAATTGAAGCAAGTAAACCCACAAATCTCTCAGAAATTTGAAGGCAGTTTAGTGGACTGGAGAACAGTACTTAGGATCACCAGCCTTGTGTTCTGTTTTGCTTCTACACCCTTCTGTTGTCATTGCCCTAATTTTTTCATTTCTTGGGACTTCTATATTCAAAAATGAATTCAGCTTTTATTGGTATTTATGTTAAATGAATTCAGCTCTTGTTGTTACCCATGTTCTCTGTGTTGATAATTTTTTATAAACTTTTTTTTTCGTTACTGAGGTATTTATATTTGGTCTGGGGTTTTAGTTTCTAATCCTTTTCGTAATATTTTTTTTTTTAAAAAAAACGAAATTTTAATCATATCCGGTCTTAAAATTTTTAATTACCCATTTTTATTTGAAAATTCCGATTATAATTACCATTTTTTTGTAGCATAAAAAGGACAAAATGAATTGTACCATAAAAATATCAAGTCTCATAATTGAAAGCTTGAAGATGGCTTAAAATGACTGGAGGTTGCATTGTACACGTAAATACAACCCAAGCAACATCAAATTCATGGCGTGTATTGAATCAAAACCTCAAAGCAGAAATCAAAAATATTGACAAATGAATCTTGAAAATCTACTAATTTCATTTTCTCGTCTACACACTTTATAGTAGTAGTAATTTCCCCCCTAAAATTTATACTAATTAATAAAAGAAAAGAAAACATAGCATTTATTCATTTATACTGTTTTCTACGTCCACGTAATCAATAGAACATTCCAGGAATGGATGGCTTTAATTTAAGCCCAACAAGCCCTAAAATAAACCATAGATTATGTAATGTATATATCAAAAGGAAAGGAAGGGAGAGCAAAATAGCTACCGGATAGATTTAGATTATAATCAATGGCCTCAGCAACAACAAAACCTTTGCTTTCTTCAACCTTCTTTGGCTCCCAAATCTTTCATTCTCTTCCAACTCCCAAAACTACTAAATCCCCATTTTCCTTTTCTACCAGAAAATTCCAATTACTACCAAAAGCCATTCTCAACAGCAACAAGAACAAACCCAATTTTGATGCTTTGAAATCAATCCAAACTCAAGCTACTTTAGCTACTCTGCTCTTGTCCTCAGCATCCCCACAAGCTTTTGCCTTAGACAACAACCCAACTCCACCTTCACCTCCTCCTGTTCTGGAAGCACAGCCCACTAAACCAAATCCTTCAAATTCCTCTCCTTTCTCTCAAAATCTTCTCCTTACTGCTCCTAAGCCTCAATCCCAATCAGCCTCTGATCTTCCCGAAGGCAGCCAATGGCGGTACAGCGAGTTTCTGAACGCTGTCAAGAAAGGGAAAGTAGAGAGAGTCCGTTTCAGCAAAGATGGTTCTGCTCTCCAGCTCACCGCCGTAGACGGCCGCCGTGCTACTGTAATTGTTCCTAATGATCCTGACCTTATTGACATTCTTGCTATGAATGGAGTTGATATCTCTGTCTCTGAGGGAGACTCTGGCAATGGGCTTTTCAATTTTATTGGGAATCTTTTGTTCCCGTTTCTTGCTTTTGCTGGTTTGTTTCTTCTCTTCCGTCGTGCACAAGGCGGACCCGGTGGTCCTGGTGGATTAGGTGGGCCTATGGATTTTGGAAGATCGAAATCCAAGTTCCAAGAAGTGCCTGAAACTGGTGTTACATTTGCCGATGTTGCTGGGGCCGATCAAGCTAAATTGGAACTTCAAGAAGTTGTCGACTTTTTGAAGAACCCTGACAAGTATACTGCTTTAGGAGCTAAAATTCCTAAAGGTTGTTTATTGGTTGGTCCACCTGGTACTGGAAAGACATTGTTAGCTAGAGCAGTTGCTGGAGAGGCAGGAGTCCCCTTTTTCTCATGTGCAGCATCTGAGTTTGTTGAGTTGTTTGTGGGTGTTGGTGCATCAAGAGTCAGGGATTTGTTTGATAAAGCCAAAGCAAAGGCTCCATGTATTGTCTTTATTGATGAAATTGATGCTGTTGGAAGGCAGAGAGGGGCTGGTCTTGGTGGTGGAAATGATGAAAGAGAACAGACTATTAATCAGTTGTTGACTGAAATGGACGGTTTTTCTGGTAATTCTGGTGTTATAGTGCTGGCTGCTACTAATAGACCTGATGTTCTTGACGCTGCTTTGTTGAGACCTGGGAGGTTTGATAGACAGGTTACTGTAGACAGGCCTGATGTTGCTGGTAGAGTCAAGATTCTTCAGGTTAAGATCTTTGTACAACTCTTTGTTCATCCTCTTTTTTGTTGATTTAATCTGTTTCATTTGGTAATCTAGTGACAATTCGGATGAACTGACAAAACTAAGTTAAATGCTAATCTAGTAGGGCATGAGCCTGCAATTAGGAAACATAACTAAGTTGCATTAACTAGATAATTTTTTTAATGTACATTTGTTTGTCTGTGTGTTGTCCCCGTCATTACTGTGATCATAGTCTGTCAAGTTTTTTTCATTCCAGTTTGAGAAAGCTTTTTTGCTCATATATTCAGCCCCTGCACATTGGTTTGATCTGCTTTTCCAATAATTCAAGTCATTTTACTTGCTACACCTGACTTGTTTCTTGTAGAGAGCTAGGTCCATGTTTCGAACTGATAGACTTGGAATGTTTTGAGAAATCTCACTTTACTTTTTTTAGCTTACTTTTGTTTAACCTCTCCTTTTTCATCATTACTTCTGTGAATGAAACAGGTTCATTCTAGAGGAAAAGCACTAGCAAAGGATGTGGATTTTGAAAAGATTGCCCGGAGAACTCCAGGATTCACTGGAGCTGATTTGCAGAATCTGATGAATGAAGCTGCCATACTTGCAGCTAGGCGTGACCTTAAAGAAATAAGCAAAGATGAGATATCTGATGCTCTGGAGAGGATCATTGCCGGACCGGAGAAGAAAAATGCAGTTGTCTCAGATGAGAAGAAAAAATTAGTTGCCTATCATGGTAAAGAAATGCCAGTGTCTGGTTTTCTTCTAGTTGCTTTTCTTTTAGTTTAGTTAATTTTAGTTTCAAGAGGCTAATTTGGTTTTCTACTTGCAGAGGCTGGACATGCTTTGGTTGGTGCACTTATGCCTGAATATGATCCTGTAGCCAAGATATCAATCATTCCTCGTGGTCAAGCTGGTGGACTTACTTTTTTTGCTCCAAGTGAGGAGAGGCTCGAGTCTGGGCTTTACAGTAGAAGCTACTTGGAGAATCAGATGTCAGTAGCACTAGGTGGAAGGTTGGTTTCTGATATCTATCTTGGCTAATTGTAGGAAAGCAATGTCAAGCTTATCGGCAATCTGTATATTTCCTGCTTTTCATAACCCTATCAAATATCCTTCTGCCATTTGGCTATCATTCTATTAGCTTTATTGTTCAAACTGAGGAAGCATAGTTCAGATAGGAGTAGTCCTGACATTGATATTTTACTTCCACATTTTGTGTAAAAATCTCTTCATTTTGACAATGCAGGGTTGCCGAGGAGGTAATTTTTGGTGATGAAAATGTGACAACAGGAGCTTCAAATGACTTCATGCAAGTTTCAAGGGTGGCAAGGCAGATGGTTGAGAGATTCGGTTTCAGCAAAAAGATTGGACAAGTTGCCATTGGTGGACCTGGTGGAAATCCCTTCTTGGGTCAACAGGTACAGATTGTGCTTGAATCTGATAATTTGCATATTTATGATTCACTTGCTGATCTAATGCTATGCACCATCTTAGCTCTACACGTTCAGTGTCATCGTTAATATCTGACCAACTTGTAAATGTGCCTCTCAATCAGATGTCATCCCAAAAAGACTACTCCATGGCCACTGCAGATGTAGTGGATGCAGAGGTAAGGGAGCTGGTGGAAAAGGCATATTCAAGGGCCAAGCAGATTATCACTACTCACGTTGACATTCTGCACAAGCTTGCTCAACTTCTCATAGAGAAAGAAACTGTTGATGGAGAAGAGTTCATGAGTCTTTTTATTGATGGAAAAGCCGAATTATATGTTGCCTGATTTTACATCTAAGCGTCAAAATCATGTTGTATTATATTTTTCACACAAAGAAAACATAGTTAATCGGTAACTTCTAAATTACTAGGACTTGGAAGGAGGTGTATTGTATAGGCAAAGATTATTGTACAATGTTATCAATTTTTGTTCCCCTTGCCAAGCTGTGACTTGCTCCACGAAGTACAGGGTGATGGTTTTTTGCAAAAAGCTCGTCATATTCCAGATGATATCGTCTTCCGTACCTACCATAGAGTCCTACTAAAAAAAGATTAATTATTTATTTTATTGGTTTAGTTAATAGTAATTGCATTCTTGATGTCTTGCTCACAGTTATTTGTGAATATTCCATTGGCTTACGTCAAAATAAACGTTCCCTAATTAAGTGTAAAGTTTCCAGAACTGGCATGAGCATCAGTATGAGAGAAACTAAAAAATTCTTTTCATCCAATTTAAGAGGAAAAGAAATTACTGCAAGTTGATACAGAACCATTCCTCTCCCTCTCTAAACCATGTTACATTTTGGATGAAAAAAACATTTCTAATTTACCAATACACTACCCCACATTTTTGTTACAAAAAAAACATAATGATTGACCAACTACAAGTACAAAAGAATATTACAGTCTCTTCTCAAAACCCTTTCCCACCCCGTTGCCTTTTCTCTTCTAGCAGAGCAGCCTCCTTCAACATGTCAGCTGCATCCTTGTGCATGTCCAGCTTGGCAAGGGCAACAGCTTGCATGTAAAATGCTGTAGACCATTCAGGGTATACACATTGTGCTTGCATTGCATCTCGGAGGGAAGCATCAGCTTGATCACATATAAGATGGCAAAGACTTCGCCGCGCATAAACAGTTGGGGAAATCATTGTTCCCACATCTATGAACTGCATGAACATGAACAGTGTAATTTTGTTAACAATATGAAGTAGGCCCATACATATACCTCCTCCATTTCACAATAGTTATCCACTTTCACTTTTTACTTTGTTTCTTTTTAATCATCCATGCACAGAGTCAAGGGTGTATTTTACTCATTTCCAAGGTAATATATGATTTTTATAAAAGGGTAAACTTATCCATTTATTTAATGGTTTCTTAGACTCTATGAAAAGACAAAGTGGACAAATATTATGGAACAAAGGTAGTATCACTATGAAATAAGCCAAGCATGTTCTATTTTCATAGAGGATCAAATTAACACCATATTGCTTTCAAATTTTACTCAGATCTTTTCATCACCAGGTCTGTCTTAAGACCAACAAATGAAGCAATAATTATAATAATAAAATCTTAATTGAGGCCTAAGTACTCCAATCCAACTTGACTTCTTCATTTGCAGCAAAGGACTATATTAGCCCATCCCAAACTTATAAATATCAAAAGAAAGATAGATGTGCACCTGAGAATAACATTCAATGGCAGCTTTAAAATCTTTGTCACGAAATGCCACATCTCCACGCTTTCTAGCTTCCAGCATATCTCTCATTTGTTGGGTCCACTCTTGAAAAGATAACTGCACATCCATATTAAAATTAAGATCTAGCGCAGCACCAGAAATAGGTATCAGGAAAAGTACATCTGTACCATTCCATTACCTCATTAGTTCCTTCATCATCCTTGTAGTGCGTCATTACCAAAATCTGATGGATAGCTGTGAGATCCATCCTTGAACAGGCATCACCCATTGGAGAAAGAGGGTGTTGTGGAGTAGGTGAAGCTTCCTCATGCTTTGGAATTCCCAACATTACATAAGATGGAACCTGCAAGTTATTTAAAATAGAAGATCTGAATCCAATACAAGAAGATGAACATCTAAAACCAAAATGGTGTCTTAATGCATGTCCTGAATAACTTTTAATTTATATGTACCAGAAGGAAATCCACCATCCTTCCCATACACCCTCCCAGCAATTGTCTGGTTTAATAGATAATGCCCAAGCACAGACAGTATTATTATGACAAGTAATCTGGTGGCCCATGAATTTCTAAAATCTATCTTCATGTGACTTGTTTAACGTGGAATTTGCATTTCAAGGTCATCATATGAACCAAAGAACAGGAAAGCTAATACCCCAGCTTACATCAGGTTTATTTTGCAGTGGTGCAACTGTTGCAACAAGATCCTTGGTATTCGGCCGCTCTTTGGGTTCATATTGTAAACATTGTGAAGCAAGATCAAAGACCACTGTTGCCTCCGCAGTAGAAAAGTTCCCCTCCAAATGCGAATCCATTAAGAGAAGGATATTTTTTCCCCGTATCATATCAAGAGCCTATTTGAAATATTAAGAAATAAAAAGTTCTGTAATATTTGGTAAAATCTATAATAACCAGCACAACTTCAAGAAATTATATGACATTCTACATATCTATGAATTCCATCATTCATTGTATAAATGTATAACAGCCATTTTGTATATGGAGGACCAACATAATTTATTTTTCATCATTGGTCCATTCTACCATTAACTGAAGCATTACATTCCTGCCGATGTATTAGTTATAACATCAAAAAGAGCAAATGGTCCAATGGAATGTTAAAGCGATTGTTTAATGATTACATAACATCATCAATGGACAAATAACTGAACAGAACAAATTGTATAGGAACCATTCAAAAAATATTTAGATAAATTTTATGGATAAATTAAATTTCAATTGATTTTAATAACAATGATAACTCAACTAGATTTTAAGGAGAGAGAGTTCACTTGAATCCTATTGTTCAGAACTAATGAAAAACTGACTAAGATGGTCTGGTTTTCTGCTCATCCTATGATAGAATCATAATTTAGTTTTTGTTATAATAAATACAGAAAAGATCAAGTAAAAAACCCTTTCTTTTCAAAATCATGACAAAGGGCTGCAAAACATCAAATCCAACCATTCTGAAGATTAAAGATAAAAAAAAATTAAGCTAAAATTCTGAGCTTTAGTTAACCAGGTCAAAAGAGTTGCAACTGCTACTTAACAGAACACATATAAAGCTTTTAGAGAAAGGAGCAATGCCATGTGAAATTCCATTGGGCATGCTGTTTTAGATCATAATGCCTCATTAGAATATACCTATCTGCTTGACCACAGCATAGTATTGACAAAATCACTCATCTTTTTACTGCTGAAAAAGGACAGATTAAAACACTTACATGGCTAGGAGGGATGTGCTTTCCGCTTAGAAGGTCCAAAAGGACAGTCCCAAAGCTGAAGATAACACTTTCCGGAGTGACCCTTCCTACATTAAACATGTAATTCAGTAAAATTGAGGGGGGGAAAACTGCATCAGAAAGTTGGCAATTACAAGCATGGAAGCAAGATTGCAGCTAAAATGGGAATTGTTGTGAAACCAAATCAATCAAGCAGCACAATTCTCTTAAAAAAAAACTAATAAGAAGCATGTAGTGATATTTTTATGCTATCATAGTACAGAACACCAACTTGGCTCATAACTTTTATGGTTTAAATTCTTATTACATCTCTCCCAAAGTTACTGGCAACCAACTTTCCACTTCATAAAGATAAATCTTCATCAGCACAATGCAATATGCTCAAATATTTGAATTGCTAAACTGTTGCATTTTATTCTAATGAGCCACCACATAAAGAGGACAAAATATTGGCCATATAGACAATATTCCATCTAGTGAACTAAACTGCTCATACACTGATCCCCTTTAGACAATGCTGACGACTTTAGATTTCGAGAAATCATTCCTCTCGATTATACGATACAAGCCTAAAGAAAATCCTCTCGTGTCACATGGCATATGCTAATTGCAGCATTTGAAGCAAAACGGGACATTTGAGGTTAAAAAACGCACCATAAACCGAGAAAGAATAATTAAATTGTTTCCGTTTCAAGGACACAAATCTTAGCAACACGTAGATGCCAGTTCTTACCACATTACTATTACACTTCAGAACAGATACAAATTTCAACATTGGATGAAATATTTCATCAGTACATTTTCTCTAAGGAAATGACTTGTGTAGCTAATCAAGTTGACAGACTACTGCCTCAGAAATCATTGATACTTCTTGCTTATCTGTTCAGGCACAAATTTGCAAGTAATAGGTTTCTAATTTCTACATTGCCAATTATTGCCACAGAATTTTACATCATCATTTCAAGACATTCAAACAAAGGAAAGGAAGCAAGTAATGCAAATATCTAAATATTAGATGTTAACCGATACCAATATTCCGAATAACCTCAAAAGATATAAACATAGTAATATAAAATCTGTATAAAACCGGGGGGGGGGGGTGGGTGGGGAGAGAGCAAACCATGTCTTAGATATTCAGGGGGTGTATATGCAAGATTTGTACTATAACTTTGTCCATCTCTACTGTTCTTCATCAACCCAAAACATGATAGCCGAGGATCTCCATTCTACAAAATGTAATCCACTAAATTACCACTTTCGCTCTGGCCATAAATCTCATAGATACTCGAAATGATAAGGTGTATACCTACCTCATCAAAAAGAACTCTGTAAGCATTTAAATCGTGGTAAAGCGGCCGACCTTCAGAGCTACAATAATCTAAAGCTTCAGCAATGTAAAGAGCAACTCTTAATCGCATGGCCCACTCTATAGTTTGATTCTCCCCTGTCACATCACAATTCACAAGCACAATAAATAACAGGTAAACAAAATTTATTTCAAATAACATTGTTACAAATGCAGGAACATAATATATATATATATATAAGAAAAAATAAACATACAGTGAAAGAGATGTTTGGCAAGAGTATCATTAGGCAAATACTCAGCAACAAGCAACCTTTCATCTCCGTCGCAGCAATAACCAATCAAATTAGCCAGCCTCTTGTGTCTCAACCTGCCAACACCTAATGCTTCTTCCTTCAATTAAAAAACAACAAGAACAGCCATTAATTTCATTTTTTTAAAAGTTTTTTTTTTCAAAAAAAAATGGAATGAACGAAAATGGAATAGGAAATTACAGCGAACTGTTTAGGATCAGGCCAGGCAAGTTTTGTAAATTTTTTAATAGCGATCCACGTTAGATTAACATTATCATTATCGTTGAGTTTTTGTAAGCGACCTTTATAAACAACATTAGGAGCTTTTTCACCGCTCTCAGAGACGATAAAATCGGAGCTAAAGTTATTTGTGGCAGCCTTGAGGGCTGCAAATGAGAAAACCATGAAACCGGAAGGAAAACCGTCGGCAACAGAACTGTCGTCGGTGGAGCTATTAAGCGACGCAAAAGTATCATGATTTTGATGATTGTAGTTGAGGTGAAGGAGACGGTGTTGTTGATGGTGGTGGTGGTGGTGGTTGTTATGTGCTTTTTTATCTGAATTTGAAGAAACAGAAGGTCCTTGGAAGAAGGATGAATGGCAACAACCCATAACTCGGTCCCGAGTTTACTGAGTCGGCCGCTCCCTCCGCCAAAAAAAAAATGCAACTCCGTTTTACGAACAAATCATCAGACAAATAAACATTAATAAAAATAAAAACCATAAATAAACAAAAAGTTTTTGTTTTTATTTTTATTTTTATTTTTATTTGTGAAAGAAAGAAGGAGAAAGATCACTTCCTTCTTCTTCTTCTTCTTCTGTTTCTGTTTCGTGTTCCTGTTTCTCTACTGATAAGTGATAAGCAGAAACTGCAGCTTTCTTTTTCTTTCCATTTGTGTGTTCTTATTTTATTTCATTTTTTATATTTTTTTTCTCTCTCTTCCATTTTCAATATTTATTTACTACAAAACTTTTTCGGAAGAATGTTTAAATTACTAAACCAATTTGTAACACAATACCAAATTAAGAAAAGTCAAAAAAAATTGATAATTTGATCTTCAACTTTTACCTAACGGCTCAAATAGGTGCATAATATTAATTATTATTTTTAAAAATTTATAAAAAATTCATTTTATCAAAATTTCATCTAATATTTTATATGTAAATTATAAAATATTGAATTCAAATTTTAAAAAATTAATTTTGACTAATAAATTATTTTTAAGTATTTTTAATGAAAAAAATTAAATAAATCATAAAAAATATATAACACATGAAAATTGCATAATTTTTTTGTACGGATATAAGACAATATACTAGAGATATTCTGATAGCTAATGATATAATTTGAGTAGTTTACATAATTAACTTGTTGATAGAAAAATTAATTAAAAATTATACTATTAACTAATTATTCAATAAATTTAAAAATTAAGTTAACTAAAATACACCAACGACTATTCCAATAAATTTAACATATAATTTAATATTTTTACACAAAAAATGGTACCATTTACATCTATTTTTTATTTTGTATGATTTTTTTTAAAGTTTTTTGGTTAAAAAATTTAAAAAATTACTTTATATATCAAAACTTTTCAAAATATATTTTAGAATGTAAATTAATTTTTTTAAATTAACATATAAAAAAATTAGGTGAAAATATATTAAAATGAATTTTTGAAAAATGATAATTAATATTGTGTACCTATTTAAGCCGCTAAATAGAAGTTGGAGACTAAATTATCAATTTTTTCAACTTACCTTAATTTAGTCCCGTGTCACAAATTGATGTACTAATTTGACCCTTTATCTAAGCTTTTTCTCTGTTTCTCTTTTTCATGTGTCTTTTCTGC
>CANYLF011474865.1:0-13902 GCA_948193215.1 Bocquillonia castaneifolia | reverse complement strand
ATACCTCCCTATTTATTTCTAATTATATCCTCATACACATTTATAATTTTAATTTTTTTTGAAAATAGATAATCACATTTATAATTTTAGTGAAAAGTATGATGCATTAGTAATTTGCAAGTCATTTCATTTCAATTATCTCCAAAGTGAAAGAAAATACTAATTTTTACACTTCAATTTTTCCACTTTTTAGTTTCCTTGGTTAATTTTTCTCAGCCAATCAAAACAAAAGAAATTTCATTTCATTTCATTTACTTTCCTTTCTTTTTCCCTTATTTCCATCTCAGCAAACGAAGTTACTACTTTCTTTACTTTCTGATAAGGAAGCCAAAGATACAAAGCAAGCGAAGCGCCACTTGTTTCAGTTTGAGCAGTGAAAGAGGGAGAGACAATGATGTCCTCTGTTATATCCACAATTACAACCCCATTATCATCATCATCATCAGCATTCCTTTACAAAAACTGCTTTCCTTCTACTAGCAGCAGCCGCTTCTCTATTCCCCATGTCAATGCACCAAATGCTCGACCAATTCTCAGACCCATCAATGCAAAGCTCGCTGAAAAAACAGCCTTACAGTACAGAAAACTTGGAGATTCTAATCTTCAAGTTAGCGAAATTACTCTTGGAACTGTAAGTAACTCCCTTTTTTTTTTTTTGAATTTTAAACTAATAATTGTGTTTTGCTTCTTCTTCTTCTTCCTCTTTCCTTTTTTTTTTTTTTAAAGAATTGAACTGGGTGGGTCAGTCTCACTGCCAAATGCTGGTTACTTTGTTAAAGATTTTTATATCTGATTCATAATTGCCAGTGCTTAAAACTGCATTTTCTGAATACCCTTTTGTTTAAAGTTCCAAACTTCACAAGAATTTCAAACTGGGAAATTCGTAATTTTAGCAATTACCTTTCTTGTTCTTATCGACATTTTTTAATTTCATGATAATAAAGAATGAGGTGCCAAACGGGTATTAACTCTTGATTGTGTTTCTCTCTAATTTTGCAGATGACATTTGGGCAACAGAACACAGAGAAAGAAGCTCATGAAATTCTTAGCTATGCATTTGATCGTGGCATTAATATTCTTGACACTTCAGAAGTTGTAAGTTTTCTTTTAATTATTCTCCCCATAACTTATTTAATTATACTTTCGTGGATGTGCATATGTGTTATTCTCTTTAGCAATTATATAACTTCATCTTTTTCATTTTCTAATTATATTAATTTAAATCAGTCCGTATATTGTTCCCCTGTTAACCAGTTTGAGTGAAGGATTTGCTGTGGAACTAAGATGCTATGATTTGCTAGTCCAGAATTTGAGTGCTGCTTTGATAGTTGACTAGATTATAATAGATAATTTTTTAATAGGCCATATATATGAAACACTATAAAGACATGAGTATGAGTTGGATGCTTTTTTATCAATAAAATTTCCTGCCTTTTTTTTTTTATCAACTTTAAAATCAAAATGGACAAACATCAAAATCAACAATCATTTCATATCTACCTCTCATCATGGGAACTGTCCACCTAGGACAGTTTCCACTCCTGTTTGGCAAATTTCTATTTCTACCCCTGTTTGGAAATTTTTCTATGCACCCTTTTTGGAAAAATAAAATTTTTGACAACACTTGTTTGATAATTTGGACATCACTTTCAGAATTCAGATTACTTTCAATTCATTTGTATACTATTCTACTTTTGTAAGCCATGTAATTTTGCTGATATTCTTTATCCACCCCAATTATGATTGTTGAAACTTGAAATCCAGATATTTGGTTTAGCTGCACAAGTCCTATTTTAACATCTTCTTACTAGTTTCAACTTCCTTCTACAGTTGAATGTATATTAATTTTCTCAATTTCCTTATTGTCTATGCTAACTCTTTGCTTTAAAGTTCAGTCATTTGTAATACAGTTCTTCTTACTATGTTAATCATTTGTAAACTGCTTAAACTCTTAAATAAGAATTAAGTTTGACTAAAGTTCCTCTTAAATAAAAATTAAACTCTTAACTTTGTTAGTCATTCGTAATACAAGATTTCCTATATATTATCTGTGATGTTTCAAGTAACTTTATGAAATGCTTTTACTTTTTAATTTCCAGTATCCAATACCAATGAGTAAGGAAACACAAGGAAGAACGGATCTGTACATTGGTAGCTGGCTGAAGTCACAACCCCGTGATAAGGTGCATTTTGCTTGGCAGACATCTCATTGATGAGGTTTAATTTGTTGAAAAAGTGTTCAAAATGTTAATAACTGATATTTTTAGGGCATCTGATTATATGTCCTTAAGTTAGAGGGTCTTAGGATGCTTTTGTTTGTTAGTCAGTTGTTAGTCGTTAGCTATATTTGGTACTAAATCAGGTCATGCGTTTGTGTTCCTGTTTTCTTAGCATTTTCTGTTATTCACTTAGTATTATTTGAAGTCGTTTACTGATATATTTTTAAGGAATAAAAATATCATTGTTCAAGTCATTGTCTAGTAGTATTTTATTCTTCTATCTTTTTACCAACATAGTTGGCATTCTAAAGAGATTATGAATGCCAGTGTGATTTTGCTCATCTCACTAAGCACTGGAAATGCTGCAATATGCCCATAGCCAAATTTTTCCAAAAGGTACCAGTGAGCTCCTGTTATTATAACATGGTATAAGAGTTTATGATTTTGACTTTTTCTTAAGTTACAATATCCACATTCAGTATCTCAAGTTACTGAAAACTGGTTCTTAAAACTGGTGGTATAATATCTAGGACCACCTGCTTGAAGTAACTCTTTCATTGTATTTCATGCTGATTTACTAATTTATCATGGAGAACTGAATGTAAAATATAATTGTCAGTGAAGTACTTCTCATCACCATGTCTAACCTTCTTGGTTGATACTCTTTAGTGTCAGTTTAACTTAATTTCTGTATAGTTGATCGTGCAATATATAAATGGCAATTCTATATCATGAATAGGTTATTGTGGCTACAAAAGTATGTGGTTATTCAGAGCGGTCAAGTTACATTCGTGAAAATGCAAAAGTTTTACGGGTTGATGCTGCTAATATCAAAGAAAGTGTGGAAAAGAGCCTCAAGCGTCTTGGCACTGACTACATCGATTTGCTGCAAATACATTGGTAATTTCATGGTTTCCTATGACATATCCTGGTAACACTTGGAAAAATTGCATTTCTTGTAATAATTTTTTTTTTTGTTTATGGATACTTCAAAAAGGAAATATGTGTCTTATGCCAATCCCTATAGAACAGAAAAGTAGAAACATGCAAGGCTCAAATTTTAACAATCATGTGAGAGATGTCAAGCATGAATACTTTGTTTGTTGTCTCCTGCCCTTATGGTTTGTTTCACCTTTATTCAAATCTTTATAGAACTCAGATGGCTGGTGCACCATGCTAGTAACATAATGTTAGCAGTAATGAATGGCTTTATATCCCTCGAGTTATATAGTTACAATCCCCTAGGGCAAGAGTCACTAGGGCTGGACAAATTATTAATATGGCATATAATTGTTGATATTGTGTGTTACACCATCACTTACCTATTCCCCTTTCTTTCTCAAGTGCTGAAGTTGTGCAGTACATGTTCTATGTTCGAAAATTAGTATTGATAATGTTGAGTGTCATATCACATTTTTGTCTCATTATTAAATTTGTTTGGCTTTCTCATGAGCAAATTCCCCAAAGTTAAATCTATTGTACAACCATATGTTGAAAAAGCCAACAGGCATGTTGTTTGTAGTATGTTTGTACTCAAACTAGAACAAATCATAAAAGCAAAAGGTTGATCTTGTGCATCCAAATAAATGCAGGCCAGATCGCTATGTTCCATTGTTTGGTGAGTTCTTGTATGATTCTTCAAAATGGAGACCTAGTGTGCCATTTGTGGAGCAACTGAGAGCTTTCCAGGAACTCATTGAAGAAGGGAAGGTAATTCCTTTTACTTCTGTTGAATATCGTTGCTTGCCCCGTTTTAAAAGTTCACGAGGCTGTTATTTTTTTATCATCTGTATTGCACTAAAAACATGCCTTGCCGCTATTAGTGTGCTCTGTGCTTCAATATATATAGTTATGAATGAATCCATGAGTGCACCAGCCCTGGAGGGAATCTAAACTCCTTCCTGTGGAAAGGAAAAGAGGACTTCTGGATACGCATTTGAAATGAAGAACTACAAACTTCATCTGCAATATATCTGCATATCCGAATGTTAAAATTAAAATGGAATATTACTCTTTGAGTTAGCATAAATTTAATGTCATTTTACAGAAATTCTAATAATTAACTGATGGTACAAAATGCCTTTGAGCTTATTTAGGTCCGCTATATTGGTGTTTCAA
Source organism: Bocquillonia castaneifolia (assembly GCA_948193215.1). Lineage (NCBI taxonomy): Eukaryota > Viridiplantae > Streptophyta > Magnoliopsida > Malpighiales > Euphorbiaceae > Bocquillonia > Bocquillonia castaneifolia. The sequence goes on along the minus strand of CANYLF011474865.1, from coordinate 9,565 downwards.
ATGAGACTTCGTATGGGGTAATGGAGTTTGTTCATTCTGCCAAAATTGAAGGGCTACCTAAGATAGTTAGTATCCAGAACAACTACAGCCTGTTAGTTAGGTGCCATTTTGAAAGTAAGTTCTAGAAACTTTCCTTACTGCTATTAGAGTAGGCAATCTGTTCTGGTCACTTAACTCTTAAGGCCCTTGTAATATCTCCAGTCGCTCTTTGACAGTTGATCTTGTTGAAGTTTGCCACCCAAAGAATTGCAGCATTGGCTTGCTCTGTTACTCTCCCTTGTCCGGTGGAGCACTGAGTGGAAAATATTTGGATATAAATTCTGAAGCTGCGAAGAAAGGAAGACTGAACCTCTTCCCAGGCTACATGGAAAGATACCAATATTCACTTGCTAGGGTATGTCTATCTCCTACTCTTTGTATGATTGCAATGAGAGCTTGAACATGTAACAGCATAACCCCCATCACCTGGTAATGAAAAGTGCACCTGAAGCACTTGAATCTTTGATTTCATGCAATTTTTGTATTTATAATTTACGTTGGAATATAAAACTTAATAACTAGTTAGCTGACAAACTTTTTCTGCATCTGTTTCCCAGGATGCAACAATTGAATATATTGAAATGGGGAAGAAACATGGTTTAACTCCAGTACAGCTTGCGCTTGGATTCACAAGAGATCGACCATTTATGACGAGTTCTATCATCGGTGCAACCTCTGTTGAACAACTAAAAGAAGACATTGATGCTTTCTTGACAACAGAACGACCTTTACCACCAGAAGTTATGGCAGACATTGAAACTATTTTCAAAAGATACAAAGATCCTGCTATCCTTTGAGGGTTTCTACCTGCAATTCAAGGCTCTGCATGATCTTATTCTCTCGTTCAATTTTAGCCTTTGTAAATTATGCAATTAAATTTCAATGCATAATGACTATACACACTGTAACTTTTCTGTGCACATCAATTGGTCCTAGAAAATTGACTTAGTAATATTAATTTTTGAAATTTCTAATAAATAATGCTTTTTTAATAATCTCTTTGAATGATTTACATCATTTCATATTAGAGCTATAGAAAGAAAGCAAAAAAATGAAAGTAAAGTAATAAAAATATAAATCATCCTATAAAATTTCTAATAATAGAGAAAGCCATATATAACTAGAAAAAAAAATAGTCCTCTCATGTTCGAACCTCCTCCTAAATTAAAAAATATATACATGTAAAAAATCATTTTATAGTTAAGAGAATTTTTTTTAAAAAAAACTTATTTTCAGGAAAAAAAAGGGTCAATTGGCAAACGTTTTAATAGACAAATAAAATGAAAAAAGATAAAGAAGACAAAAGGGAATAGAATTTGAAAAACGGTTTAATTAGGTACAGGAAACGTGGAGGCAAACAAAGAGACGCGCCATTATCTGACCTCTAATTTCTTTTGAGCTGCGAAATTCCCTAAACATCTGACTCGCTGCTCACTTCCCTTTCCTTTCGCACTCTTTCTCTCTCTCTATTTCTGTCTCTCTCTCTCTCTTCACACCCAATTTCCATTCTTCTTCTTCCTTTTCTTGATGGGTCAAATTTTCTGGATCCAATTCTGCATTTTCATCATTGAATTCAAACATTTGAGTCCTCATTTTCTGTGAAATCTGCAATGTGGGTTGTCATCAAATTTGTTTGTTTTTTCATGAGTTGTTGAATTTCATTTGATTTTGTTAATTTTATTGAATTTTTTTGGTTAATTTCAGAGGGAAGCCCATCTTGAATTTTTATATTGAAATAGATATAAAAAGAGAAGGTTAATGAGAGGCCATAGTAGAAAAAAACATATGCATCTATGAAGACTTGGGCACAGAACTCACTGCCGCACCGCCTGATGCAGTTGTTGTCGGTTCTACTTTTTCTTCTTCAAAATTTTCAGATGGAATGGCAGATCGCAGTTCTGACCGTGATATTGAACAAGTTTGTTTTTTTTTTTTTTAAATTCTTTTTCCTTTTTGTAATTTTATGATCTGGGTTCTCTTAAAATGGCCCATTTCTTTTAGAAATGGGAAGATTGAGTAGGGTTATATTTTGATTAGATCACCCCATTTAGAAACTTGCTGAGTTAGAGATAAAGAGAGAGGTGATTTTATTATTATTGAAAGAAGAAAGTTCTTTGCATTTAAAGAATAATAATGTCACCAATGCTTCATGAGAATCATGACTTATTTATTGGAATTTGCATATCTGATAGATGTTTTCGTTTATTTATATATATAAATATATGTTGCTGTAAAGATTAAATTACTAACGTCAGGGTTTTTTTTTTTTTTTTTTTTCCTCACATTTTCCTTTTGAAGGCACTTGTCTCTCTGAAAAAAGGCACTCAGTTAATCAAGTATAGCAGGAAAGGAAAACCCAAGTTTCGCGCATTTAGGCTTTCTCCAGTGAGTTGCTGCTGTTGTTTACTAACATGGTCAATTTTATATGCCATGGAATGGATACACTTAATTTTCTTATACTTGTATTCACATTTCTGTTTAAATTGATCATTTTTAAGTCTAGAGTGGACTTCTCCTAAGTCCTAATATGGAAATGTTCGTGATGTTTCTTTCTATAGCCTCAAGTGTATAAATAATTTGAGTTTTAGTGATATTAACAGGATGAAACAACATTGGTCTGGATATCACGTGGAGAAGAAAAGAGTTTGAAATTAGCTTCTGTCTCACGGATTATCCCAGGGCAGAGAACTGTGAGTTAAACCATTCTGTCTTGAGAGCTAGTTCATGATATTTATTGTAGTTAACCTTTTTCATTTATGCTATACTATCTGTACTTTTATTTTCAATTGAAACTAGCATAAATTTTTTGCTTTCCTTTGTCTGCACACTTTTCACAGGCTGTATTTAGAAGATTCTTACGCCCTGAAAAGGATTACTTGTCATTTTCACTTTTATATGACAACGGTGAAAGAACGCTTGACCTGGTTAGTGCTAGTATCAACGTTACAGATGTCTAATTAGTATTCACACGGACGATATATTGAAATCTGATTACTATCTTGTTTCTTCTAATTCATAGATCTGCAAGGACAAAGTTGAGGCAGAGGTTTGGCTTGCAGGCCTTAAGGCGTTGATTGGAAGTCGTGGAAGACGCACAAGGAGTGATATTTCAGATGTGAGTTTTCCCTTTTGACTTGAACAATTCATGAGTAATCAATTGATAATTCTTAAGGTCTATCATGAAACCAAATTTATTAATTACAACTTTTAGCTCATATTTGTAAGTGAGCTAGGGAGAAATTTTTGGTGCTTTTTGTCCACTGAATTAAGGATAGACTACTATCATCAGTATGAAAAGGTTGCATAATATGCAAGGCTTTCATGTAATAATGTTGTCTATTTAGTTACAATCTACCAAATGAATAGCAAGCTTATGAGTGGTGATGAATTTGTAGAACATGGATAAGAAATTGCTACCTCGGTCATTGTTGATTATCTATTTACAAAAGTTACTTATCTAGGAGGATTTTTTTTTTCTTTTTAATAGAAAGTCATAAATTTTTATTTTTGTAGAAGGGTTGATTCTGCTCTTTTTGGTGCAGCTAAGTGATGGTGGTGGAGATCTTTTTCAAAATGGTCGTGCCTTTGGTGCAACTCTAGAAAATTCTTCGAGTCTTAATCGTGGGAGAGCGTCTATTGATTTAGGTAATCGTGACAATTCTTTGCCTTCACCCAGCGCAGATGCAGCGTCAGAACGTGCAAATATGCAACTAAGAACAAGTGGCGGAGATGGTTTCCGGATTAGTGTTTCAAGCACTCCTAGCTGTTCAAGTGGTGGATCAGGTCCAGATGACATAGAATCATTAGGTGATGTATATTTATGGGGAGAAGTTTGGACTGATGCAGTACTGCCTGATGGGTCCCTAAGCTCAATTCCTATAAAAAATAATGTGCTAACTCCTAAACCCTTAGAATCTAATGTAGTTCTTGATGTTCAGCTGATTTCTTGTGGCGTCCGTCATGTTGCTCTTGTTACAAGGCAAGGTGAGGTTTTTACCTGGGGTGAGGAATCTGGGGGAAGACTTGGCCATGGAATGGAAACAGACTTTAGTTGTCCTCGACTTGTCGAGTTTCTTGCAGTTACTAATGTTGATTTTGTTTCTTGTGGTGAGCATCATACTTGTGCTGTGTCTACATCTGGTGACTTGTACACTTGGGGTGATGGTAAGTATAATGCTGGACTCCTCGGTCAAGGCACTGATGTTAGCCACTGGATTCCAAAAAGGGTTTCTGGCCCTATTGAAGGACTTCAGGTTTTATCCATTGCCTGTGGCATATGGCATTCAGCTTTGGCAACTTCAAATGGAAAATTATTTACATTTGGTGATGGAGCATTTGGTGTATTGGGCCATGGAGATAGAGAAAGTGTGACATTTCCAAAAGAAGTTCAGCTGTTGAGTGGACTCAAGACTATTAAGGTTGCATGTGGTGTCTGGCATACTGCAGCAATTGTGGAAGTAATGAACCAGCATGGGGTTTCAAATGTTTCCTCAAGAAAATTGTTCACTTGGGGTGATGGTGACAAAAACCGCTTAGGCCATGGAAGCAAGGACACCTATTTACTTCCCACCTGTGTCTCCTCCCTTATTGACTACAACTTCCAGCAGATAGCGTGCGGACATGCCTTAACTGTCGCCCTCACAACCTCTGGTCATGTGTTTACTATGGGTGGAACTGTACACGGTCAGCTAGGCAATCCGACCTCCGATGGAAAAATGCCTACCTTAGTACAAGATGGTTTGGTTGGTGAATTTGTTGAAGAAGTATCTTGCGGGGCATACCATGTTGCTGTTCTGACATCAAGAAGTGAATTATACACTTGGGGTAAGGGTTCCAACGGACAATTGGGGCACGGAGACGCAGAAGATCGAAGAGCACCAACTTTAGTAGAAGCATTGAGAGATAGGATAGTTAAAAATATATCATGTGGCTCAAATTTTACTACCAGTATTTGCATCCACAAGTGGGTTTCTGGAGCAGACCAATCAGTCTGCTCTGGTTGCAGGCAAGCATTTGGTTTTACTAGAAAGAGGCATAACTGTTATAATTGTGGATTGGTACATTGTCATGCTTGCAGTTCCAAAAAGGCTTTGAAAGCTGCATTAGCTCCAACTCCAGGCAAACCGCATCGCGTCTGTGATGCTTGCTATGCAAAACTCAAAACTTGTGAGACTGGTACTTATAACATGAATAGAAAATCTACAACCCCACGCCGCTCAGTAGAACACAGGGACAAAATGGACCGGGGAGTGGTGAAGACTTCAAGAACTTTACTGTCTCCTAATACAGAACCTACAAAGTACCACGATTTCAGGTCAGGGAAGGCTGGAATGAGATCAGAAGCCACCCGAGGTTCCCAAGTTCCAAATCTGTTACAGCTAAAAGACATTTCATTTCCAAGTTCACTTAGTGCTATTCAAAATGCTTTGAAGCCGGTGCCTTCACAAGCACCTTACGTTGGGTCACCTCTGAACTCACCTCATACTTCAAGAACCGGTTCACCATATTCAAGAAAACCAAGCCCTCCGCGTGCTGCCCCTCCTGGATTTTCAAGAAGTGTCATTGATAGTCTGAAAAAGACCAATGATATCTTGAAGAATGACATGGCAAAATTGCAACACCAGGTACATAATAATAATCACATCAAATTCTTAATTTCTTGTTTCTTTCTTTAACAAGATAAGTTTGCAGGTTTAGTTCAACAGACTATTGAAAATAACTAACTTATTTTTCAGATGGGATCTGTCAAGGAAAAATGTGATGCTCAAGACACACAGATCCAAACACTACAGAAACAAGCTAGACAGACTGCTTTAGTGGCTACATCTGAATCTTTCAAGTTTAATGAAGCCATGAAACTTATTACATCAATAGCAGAACAGGTAGGTCTTGCATCTAAATTGCTCACTAAAACACAATGATGATAGTATTAACAAAGTCATGTCATTAGGCTAATGCATTTGCTGCTCGTTTTGTTATTCAGCTGAAAGATATGACATCTCAACTACCTCCTGATGTTCAAGAGAGCAGTACCGTTAAAGCCATGAATAGTCAAGTTGATGCTTTTCTACAAGCATATGAAGCATCTCCAGCAGAAAGCCCAACTTCAAATCAAAAAGCGAAGAGGATTGAATATCAACTTTCAGACGTATCTCGCGATGGAAGCGAACCACTGGACAGTCACAGATTATCTACTGCAGAACCTGTGTCTCGTAGTAACTCAGCACTTGATGCTGCAGAAGCTGTGTCTCGCAGTAACTCAGGACATGAGCCCAGATCACATGACTCTTCAGGCGCAAAAAGGGATGGAGAGAATATCGAACAATATGAACCTGGGGTATATGTAACTTATGTCCAACGTCCCAATGGTGTAAGGATCTTCAAGCGAGTCAAATTCAGGTAATCGATTAATTAAATTCACCTTACTAGGCATCCATAATATTTCAGTACAAATGTAGTCAAGCATCACCATGTCAATGCTATGAAAATAATTGTTTTGATATAAGGGTGCACCCACATATATGCAGCCAGCCTTTTTCCATCCCTTTTAGCTGAGAAGTTGTTTAACTTGTCACCACCATGTTCGCCATGTGTAAAATTATGAACACTCTATTGACATATGACACAATAAATTCAGTGATTGGTTGAGTGGAAGAATGCATTAAATTCAATTCAACCATTCCTTGAATGCATTATGTCACGTGTCAGAATATGAATAGCGTGTTTATGTTTCTAATCTTACATGTCGGACATAGTTGACCTAATAATTTCTCGTGACCAACTGACCACCACCAACTTCATAAGTTGCATTAAGGTTAACCCTTGAAAATCTTAGATATAAATTAATTACATTAATCATGTCTAACTTCATTATGCTGTGTTGAATGATTATTTGATTATATATGCAGTAAAAGAAGGTTCAAGGAGCAGCAGGCAGAAGAATGGTGGAAAGAAAACAAAGACAAGCTACTCAGAAGGTACAATCCACCAAGAGTAAGTACATCTTCTTCTTCAATTGGATCATCCCCTACTCCGGCCTCACCCTCTGCAGCGGCAGCCTCCCCAACTGCCGCAGATGCATCGTCATCATCCAATGGTAAAGAAACAACCGAAGGAGGACCACCATCTGAAACGTAGTTTATGACCATGTATCATCATAATCTAGTAAAAAAAAAAATCAGTCTCAACTCAAGGCCTACTATGATATTGCAAGTATCAATGTTAATGAAATGAAGGTTATATCTGTTTTAGGCATTAAAAAATTGTTTTTCTTTTTATTTGCTCTTATTTGTACGGTGTGTGATGAGTCTAATTTAATAGATGTACAGTTCACAAACAAACTTGTTAGATCATGATAAATTTTAATTTCATTTTATTCTTTTAAATCGTATGATTTGTTATTATATCTTCATAATTTGGATTCATATTTTTGGTTTATATTTATATTATATAGAGCACAACTTTCTTGTAATTATTGAACTGATTTTCTTTCAGAATTAATTTAAAAAAAACATCCAAAACAATCATTTTCTTGAAGGAATAATTATTTAGAACCACCGTTCATAACTACCAGCCTTCTATATTATGTAGTGTAGTGGTATTTGAATTTCAGTAATTGTTGCATAGTTTCCTTTTCTTTTCTATCATGCAAACAGTCCTACGACACATCGTTCGTTCAAAGGAAGCGACCACGAAACTGGAGGACATGTTAATTTAATTATATAACAGATATCACATCCAATCTATGTCTAAAAACATTATATTATTATTTTTTTATATATTCAAAGAGGATTCAGGGCTATCAAATCTCAACCACTAAATCAATTAGAGCACATAAAAACATTATATTATACTCCCTTCATTTTTATCCCCTACTAAATCAAAGCTAGAGCACATAAAAACATTATATTATACTCTCTTAATTTTTACTCCCTTAATTTTCTTTCTAAAGAATGAAAGTTAGTTATTTTATGATTAGTTGTTATTTTAAAATTTCAGGAGAATATTTTATAAAATAATCATTCAGTTACTACTATTTATTTAATAATATTAAAATAATTTTTAAAATTTTATACCAATCAATTTTTTTAATATACGTATATTAACCTTAAAAATAACTACAATGATATTTAAGAAAAAGACAATTTCATAAAAAAAAGGCAAAAGGACCGAAAAAGCTCCTTACGAGAGATCAATAAAACCTCAACCTTTTTTTTGTCGATTTCACCCCTAAATTTTGGAATCGTGATACAAATATACCCTTCTGTCAATTTCTACCATCTACTCTCGTTAATCTGGTGTTAAGAGGCTAACATGGCACGTTAAGCCATTGAATGAGAGCCAAAAATAACCTCCATTTTCTCAAAAAAAAAAAAAACTCTCCTTTTACGAAGAGAGAGAAAAGAGCTAGGATAAAAGAAAATTTCATAAGCTGCCTCTGTCTTTTGCAGCAACCTTAGTAAAAAAAAACCCTAAATAAGATTACTTTATCTACGAAAGAAAAGGAAGAAGTAGGGTTGCTATTCTGAAAGTAACTTCAGTTGGACTTTTCTGCCATTAAAGAGGTACGTATGTTTACACTTACTATATTTGATTGCATTTGATTCTTTTGTCTGTTATAACTTTGCTTTTGCTGGAATATGTACTTTTCTCCATTTTCTATTATACTTTAATAATGGTATTGACTGTATGTAGTAAAAAAATGGAAAAAAATTAGGATTTCATATTTGGGGATTTTTTTTTATGATTGGGTTTTAATAATTTAAAATTGACATCTTTAATGATAAATAATAGTTTAATATTGTTATAAAGTGTCGGGTTTTTTTAGCCTTTTGTATTGTGCATCAATAATGGTGATGAATATGTGTTATTGTTAAGCACGAAAATTAGGGTTTTCAGATTTGGAGCTTTTTATAATGAGGTTGAAAAATTGACTTCTTTAATGACAAATAATAGTTTAATATTGCTGTAAAGTGTCATTTTTTTAGCATTTTGTATTGTGCATCAATAATGGTTAATGAATGTGTATTTTGACTATAATAATGTTTATGAATACTTTATTTGCTGTAAAAGATTAAAAAATGGGATAAGCCATGTGAACTTATGGTTTGTATTGTATGTTCACAGAATGGCAATACATATTGATGTGTGCTTCCATTTTGAGGGCACGTGGGTAATGCAAGATGACTTGACTTATGCAAATGAAAATGTTGAAGTACACTACAAAAAAAAAAACGGATTAGAGACGGACCAAATCCGTCTCTAATCCGTTTTTTTCCGTCTCTAATTGAATTAGAGACGGATTTAGAGACGGATTTTCCGTCTCTAACTATAATTAGAGATGGATTTTTAAATTTGCAAAAGGACGAATTAAATCCGTCTCTAATTCCGTCTCTAAATCCGTCTCTAAAATTAGAGACGGAATTAGAGACGGAAAAATCCGTCTCTAATCCAATTTTTTTAAAATTAATTAAAATTATTTTTAAAAATTAAAAAAAATAATTTTAATAAATTAATTTATTTAATC
>CANYLF011474814.1:15000-19236 GCA_948193215.1 Bocquillonia castaneifolia | reverse complement strand
TTATAAAAAGATGAATGCTCAAACAACCTAAAACTAACAAGTTAATAAATTGTATAAGGTAGAAGTGAAATCAATTCAATCAAATTAAATTAATTTCAAGAAATCAATAAGGAACACCTTAAAGAAATCAAAGGAATTTGCAAAGCAAAAACAACATAAATTTATTAATCTTAGAATGAATATTTCGGCCTACATAAGTTCTCTTTATATAGAGAACACAAAACATGAATCCTCTTCTAAAAGGATTGGGAAATTCGGCCAAAGCAAATCCTTTCCCCAAAAGGATTAGGTTTAGGCGGCCAAATAGGTTCTAGAATAGTCTAGGAAAATCGAACAACACATCCGATTTGAAATAGAACTCTAAAAACAAGATAAATAAACTCCTAATCTAAATAGGAATATGTCTTAACCAAAAAAGAAACTTTTAAGACATAACTAACAACCTTATCCACTTTGTCCTAACTAAGACAAGAGTTGTCCTAAGCCTAGACAAAATGTGTCTTAAATAAAACATGTCTTAAAACATTCATGTCTTAACAAAATGATGTCCTAAAACATTTATGTCCTAAAATGACTATGTCCTAAAGTCAAAGTGTTGACTTTGGTCAAACTTGCATTTTTAAGCTTGTTTAAATGCAAGTAAGCTCACTAACTCATAGTCCATTTTGCCACAAATCAAAGCCACAAAGCTCAATAATGCATCCTTGAACCCTCTAGCTTGCAATCTTGTCAAAGGTGGCTCATAATTCAAAACATCTTTGCCATTCATTAGCTTGGTCTTCAATTTAGCTCCACTTGCACTTGTAATGGTTGGCGTGCCATTAGGGTTTGGTTGTGCATAGCTCGGCTCCAAATTCACCATGTCATGGCTCGGCCTTGCATGGTCCTTGGTTGCATCAAGATAGGTGTTAACTAATCATACTAGGTTTTCTAAGTCTTTAGGATTATTAATTAAGCCTATGTCATATAGTGCATATCAAATATGAGATTATATGTAAACCTATAACTTAGTTAAGCAATCTCATGTAGGAAACACACTCATGTAGTACAATATAGACTAAAAAACCTAAACACGATCTTATAAATGTGGAAGGATAAAGTCTTAAATGTGGAAGGATAAAGTCAATTAAATGGAATGTGGAATTCCAAACCAACCGTTATATACATGAAAGCTAAATCAAAACCACATTGAAGACAAACGACATGAAGAGAATGGGAAAGGGTCTGCAAAATACTGCACTATCATCACAAAAAGTCATCAATGTTGTGCCCTGTTGGTTTGTATTTATTTGACAAGTGTCGATAGTGCAGCTTTTCTTTTTTTGGACAAATTTTAAATGTGGAAGGATAAATGCATATCAAAGTCTTAAATGTGGAAGGATAAAGTCAATTAAATAGAATGTGGAATTCCAAACCAACCATTATATACATGAAAGCTAAATCAAAACCACATTGAAGACAAACGACATGAAGAGAATGGGAAAGGGTCTGCAAAATACTGCACTATCATCATAAAAAGTCATCAATGTTGTGCACTATCATCATAAAAAGTCATGAAAGCTTCTCTTTTTTTGGACAAGTTTAATTATGAGATGGAAGCTCATTTTTGTAGCTGAGTATTTTTTTTCCTTCTATTTTGAAATTATTTTCTTTGTTTTTTTTAACGAAAATTATTTTCTTTGTTTATTAGAGATTGATCGTTGCAAAACCTTTTATTTCGTGATATATTTTTTCAATCTCTAGACATATAGTAATAAAAGAAAATAAAGAAAAGAAAACGAAGGAAGAAGTTAATAGGATAAGAATAGAAAAGGAAAGTAATAAGGTTTCATATGTTTTGCGTAAAATATTTTTTTAAAAACGATTTTTGAATTTTTCAATATTGGTAAATTTTAAAAAAAAATAATCGATAAAAATATTTTTCTAATAAAAAATTAAGTTTTTCAAGATATTAATTTCATCTTATTAAAAAAAGAATCATTTTCTTATTCTTTTAAAATTGTAAAATAAATTTAAAAATTATTAAATAGACTTTTGGTTATCACTGAATACCATCAGTCCCCAACAATTGACTATCGATCACCGATCGATTACAAAAATTTATGTAATCATGTTTTTAATTTTTTCTCAAAATAATTAAAATATAGAGTTTTGATAGTTTAAATGTTTTGTCATTTTTTTATTAAAAAAAATTGATGTTTCAATTGATGATAACTATTAAAAAAGATATGTGTGGATAGAGCATCCAGGACCTATCCGTTGGTTGGTATCCAATGGCAATAGTGACAGACTCACTAGATGAATTTTTTGAATTTTATGAAAACACTTTGGAGTTGCCACCCAAATTGTATAGAGATCACCTAGTGACTAACAAACAGGTAGATTCCTTAGAAATCCCCATTTGTCATCACTCCATATGATTTCTAGGTTCGGAATGAGCCATATATTCTTGGGGCAATTTCCCATTTGATTAAGTAATAGGTCATTATTTCCTACAAAAAACAAATAATATAAAGTGATAAATCATACTTAAAGTAGGATGCAATGAATTGTCACGCCTAATATCGTTTCTAATCAGTTTTATATTTCTGCATTTGGTCTGATATAATTAACCCTTATTGATTGAGTGCAGTTGGCTGTATTTGGTGGGTTGTTACTCATTTTCACAATAGTTAGCCAAGTGGATTATTTTCTTATTTATTTACATGAAGGACATCCACAGTCAGTTTCTAATGTATTTTACATATATTTATGAGTTAATATTTGCACATTAATTTATTTGGTATTTACCCAAAATATTGAATGGCAGGAGTATACATACATCCTTAAAGAAAGGAAAGGTAAAATGATTTTCTACCATTTTTATTCTACTATTTACCGAATTTATTTATTAAACTGTCCAATTAATTATTTTTTTACAGCTGGTTCTAGGTGGTTAACTATAAGTTAAAAGGGTTAGAAAATCTTACCGATTGACCAACTAGTCCTGGAGAGGACTGGTCAGCCGACCTCAAAGCTTTGGAATAGTTTGAGGTTTCAGGCCCTCCTTGGCGTTCTTTACATGGCTCGTGCATGGAGGTCCGGCCGGACCTTTACTAGTAGTGCGGTCGGATCTTCTCATGGGCCGGCCGGATGATCAAAAGTTCAGCCGATTGATTACCTTTGACTCGTGATGGTCCGGCCAGATTTGTAACTTGGTGCTGGAGATTGTTTTGATGGATTCCTACCTATTTATTACATGTCTTGCCAACATAATACAAAAGGAAACAAGTACCGCTAAGACTACCTAGTAAATCCCTATATTTCTATCCTAATAGTTTATTACAAATCATTGTTTTATGGATCCATTGACACATTTAGATCCACCTTCTCTCTGGTTAAGCTCCATGTATATATCTTGTTCATCCCTCATCATCTTGGTCTCAGGGGTCCATGCATGTAGGAAGGAACAAGAAGAACTTAGTTATATATGAACATACAAAGTTAAAAAAAGCTTAAAACGTTAGAATATCAGTGGAAGGATACAACCAAACCCTTGTTTTATAATGTATGGATGCTAGAGTGATCCTTATAGTTGTTATACTCTTAAGTTTTTACCATTTTATTGAAGCGTCGGAGAAACGGAGACGATGAAGCTACACTCCCTCTTGTCTCCTTTTCCTCCTGCTGAAGGATTTCTTTGCTTAGTGTTAAAGTAGTGTGTGCAAGTGGTACCAGATACAGCCCCCCCTTTTGCAAGGTGTTAATGCAAGGGTTTTATAACGAAGAGCAGTAAGGACACATAAGCCTATCGCCGTATTGTCAAATCACCGCTTTGTAGTGAATATTCATGATTACCCTACTGTCTTAGGGTGAAGATCTAGCCGGATGTTTGTTGGATGTTCAGCCAGACCTTTGGTCGGTGGGCTTGGGCTATCCTATTCTTCTGGGCTTTAGGGCTTGGTTGCCCTAATTATGGCTTTTAAATGTTCGGCCGAATCTTTGGTGTTTGTGAGGATTTTTCTTTACCCTTTAATTGCCTAGAATAAACTCCCCGAAATAAATGATTTGCCCAAAGTTCTTGGCTTAGCCTTAAGGATCTAGTATCCCAAAATTGAGTGTCTACAATATGTTTCAGTAATCATTACCAAATAAAAAAAATAAGTTATTTTAAAAAAAATATTTTTAAGAAATAAATTATTTTCTATGAAAAAAAGGTATAATATTAGTCAAAGTATTGTTAGTATTATTCTTTTC
>CANYLF011474814.1:0-10000 GCA_948193215.1 Bocquillonia castaneifolia | reverse complement strand
TTCGCAAATTTTAATTTCTGTTTTCTTGTGTCTTGTTTTTTTGTTTTAGTTTAATTTTAAGGAATTCGATATGAACATCTAATTTCTTGAGAGTAAACACATGAGGGACTGAATCTTTCTTTATTTCATGATTACCCATGGCTGGTGAAATGGAACTAACTTTGAATGATTTGGCTGGTGCTTTGTTCAAATTAAATGAGATTATGATGAAGGAATTCCAGAAAAAGGATGAGAGATTTAATCAATTATTGAATGATAAGCCTAAATATTCTAAGTGTCATGAGGTAAAACTAGATAATATGTGGGGTGATATTATGGAATTTATAGCTCAATTTAAGAAACCAAAAGAGTCTGAAAAGATTCTACAACCTCTTTCTGATGCATATGAAGTTAAAGATGAGCATAAGGTTGAATGTGAAGAAGTTGCTTCTTATGTTAATTCTTGTGTTAAATCTGATTTTGATGAGGATGATAATGATGGCTATCAATGGAGGTTAACAAAGCATGATTATGAGCAAGATGATGTAATTCAACTGAGTTCCATCAATGTTCAAGAAATTGCATTAGATTTGGTTATTCCAGATTTGGCGCATAAGGATGATTTGATTGATGTTTCTAATCCGCATGAAGATGTCATTGTTCTTGATTCAATTTCAGTAATTGTAGATGTTCACATTCAAGAGACTTTTGAAGATATGCAAGATGAGGTGATTTTGAATGTTGATCACATTGAGTTCATTATCTCTCAAGAGTTTCAAGAATGTTTTTCTTATTCGTTTATGCTACAATTTTTAGAGTTAGATGTGATTCTATTATATTTTGTTTATATATTGTTCATAATACTCAACTTCTACAAAACTAGAGGTCATGTTTATATGAACAAAGGTTTGGTAATGGTTTCCTGTGTGCATGGATTCTCCCCAACGAATCTACATGCAATGATTCGAGGTCGAATCATTTCCGAGGAAGGGGGAATAATGTGATCCAAGGTATGAAGCAATGGACCAATGACTATGGAGCATATTTTGAGTGGTGATGACAATGATTTGAAGACAATAATGTCATTAGCAATCTAATAAGCTTAATCCTTCAAAGTCGAGAAAGTCAACAAAGTCAAAGCCAACCATGTGGTCAATGTCAAAGGTCAACAAAGTCAATCTCCAAAGGGTCAACTCAAGGTTTGGATGGAACCCTAATCCTAAGGGTTGGCTACTTATCCATAATTTCAAATCCAATTGGGAAGTTAAAATTAGATTTCGTGAGCACATCAGCTTGTTCGGGCCATAACTTTTGGCATACAGCTTCGATTGAGGTGATTCAAAAAGCCACGGAAAGTGGACTTCAAGATCTACAATTTATATTTTTTAATAATTTTCATTTGAGGTCTCTAAGGGGATCAGAATTGGGATGCAATTTCAAAGTTGTAATCTACCAGTTTTAGTTTTTCAACTAAGATTAGGATTTCTATCTTTATTTACTTTTCTTTCAAGCTAAGCTTTTTTGCCTGAATTTCTTTAGTTGTTTAGTATTATAATTACTTTATTTAAGCCCTATATAAGGAGACTAAAGGGTTGGTCGAAATTCAGAAGTTAAATAATAAACAATTTTTGAGTTTTGCTTTTTACAAAAACCCTATTAGGCGTTGCTTATTATCTTTAAGGTGTTCCTTATTGATTTCTTGGATTAAACTTGTGTTCCTTATCGATTTCTTGAATTAAACTATGTGTTAGTTTATTCAATTCTACCTTAAATAATCTATTAACTTGTTAGTTAATAAGTTGTTTAAATAATCATCTAATCATAACTAGAGGGTTTAGTGGTTAATTGCTAAGCTTGCTAGTTCCATAAAATTAATTGCAAACATCAAGTTAGATCTTACGGTTAAACGAAATCAACAATATTGATTTGCTTGCTATCTCTTTATAGATAAAGGGTTTATCACGTTTGATTAAGTTAATCAATCTAAATTGAGTTTGACTATATCTCTTTGATTCAAATTGGCCGAATTATTCAATCCATTATTGTTGGTTCGTATCAGTGTCACGGCCCCATAATTAATAATAATTAATTATGTAATAAAATATCATAAATCATATCATTAATTATGTCATTTGCATCCTAATTATGTGTAATGCATTACATAATATTAATTGGTAGAGTAATATTTATGAGTATTAAGGTTTATGAAAGTTTGGGTTAGTAAGAACCTAATTGTAAGAAAAGTTAGATGAGCTATTATTAGTAGAAGTCTGAATGAAGGGTTAATTGGGTAGGAGAATATTTTTTGAGCGTTTAGTAGAAGAGAAGTTAGTAGAGTGCATGTGACTTGAGGAGGGAGAGCCAAGTGGCAAATGATGATGTTGATCATAATATATATATATATATATATATATATATATATATATATATATATATATATATCTAATGATGATGATAATAATAATAATAAGTGAATGGAGAATCTCTACCACCACCAATTCATTTTCTTTCTTCCTTTCTTCTTCTTCATCTCTTTTTCCTCTTCTTTTCAAACTCAATTGATAAATATTTAAAGCTTTTGATAGAGAAGATAATTAAGGTTGGGGAAGGCTTGATTAACTAATAGATTTAATTAAAGGATTAGAAGATAATCAAGGTGAGTAATTATCCTTTTTTATGGTGGTTTTATTATATTAAGGTTTTAGAGGATTTTGGGGGTTTTGTTTATAGTTGCATAAACATCTTAGTAGTATATTTTGGAGAGATTATTGAGTAGTAATTGTATGTTTGGGTATGGAATTGTTATTGAATTGTTTGTTGAATGTATTATTGTGTTTAGGGGAACCTAAAGGCAAAGAGATTGTGAAGGAAGGCTAATAGGCTTATTTGTTTGTATGTATGTTTGTATGTATGTGTTTTGATAATTTTTGCTTAATATATTAGTTGTTTAGTTGGTTAAATGCTTATTGAGTCGTCAACTCACCTCTTGGCAATTTTTCCTGGGTAAGTAAAATAGTACATAGCGTAGCAGTGCATTGCCCAAATTTTTCCATCAAACAACTTGATCAGGTGGGCCGGAGGAGTTGTCATGAGCATAAGGGGCATTTTGGGATACTTGTGTGCATTTATGTGGTGTAAAAGCTTTTATTGTATATTTAATCTTGAGTTGATGAAATCTTAAATATATGTGTTTTATGGCTTGTAAGAGATATGTTGACTCTAGATTTAATGGGTTAAGTTACTGGATTTCACACTCAAATAAAGAGTTGAACATATTCAAATAACACCTTGTGTAGTGATTTTCCTATATTTTGAACTCAAATAATGAGTAAAGCATATTCAAACATTTTGCTTCGTTTTGAAAGTTACTACTTTTTGTACTCAAATAACGTGAACAGTATATTTGAATAATTCCCCTACATTCAAAATTTGCTAGATTTAATACCCAAATAATAGGTTTGTATATTCATGTAACTGATTAATTTATGAGTTACTATAATTTATATTTGAATAACTCATATGTTTTACTAAAGTAACAATTCTTTATACTCAAATAATCTTAAAAACTTATCCAAAAATTAGTGCTAATTAGACTTTTAAAGGGGTGTTACAATATATATATATATATATATATATATATATATATATATATATATATATATATATTCCCTCTCTCTCCAAAACTGAACACTAAAATAGGTCGAAATCAGGTTATGAAATGGTAACCGAAACGGTATTGACAACCTTGGTATCACGTTCTTTTTCTTTTGTGTGTGTGAAATTAAAATGTGGTGGTGGTAGTGATACCTCTTACTTATGCCAAGGTAATATTTTCGAATCCTATAATTCACATGTTACTGACCTTATATATATTTAATATATTAAAATATTAAAACAATAAAAAAATCATGTTCGACCTACTAGACCGGTAAAATCAGTGACCCAGTTAGGATGCTAGTTCATTGTCCGGTCTGTTTTTGAAAACATTGCTAAAATATCTAATATATAAAAGTTAGTTAATGCTATTTGCCCAGAGTCTTTGTGGACACAAATAACTAAAACGACAAGAATAGCAATAAAATTTTGGTAGGAGTATTCCTATACGAAATCTTAATTAACAAATATAATAAATAAAAAAAATGATGAATGTTGTTAATTATTAAAAAGACCAAAAGGATTGGTCAAAACTTACAGAAGAAAGAGGCAGGAGAAGAAATAATGTCATGGGAGGAGAGAGCTATATCCTTGAATTTACATTTTGTCAAGTAGAAAGCTAAATAAAGACTGCTATATAATAGATCTCTTGGCTTCAAATTATCTTGGAAGATGCTTTTATTTCTCCACTTCCATATTTTCCAAATAAGAATCATCCAGATGGAATTTCCAAAAGCTTTATGATGCTTACGGAGGAAGATGGAAGTCCACTGGTCTTGGGATTCAATTTGTAAACCGATAGATTATGGTGGTCTAGGAATTTGTCCCATTCCACTCAGGAATGCAAGCTTATTGTTTAAATGGGTTTGGAAAATGAGATCTACTCTATCGGACTCCTGGTGGTTTTTGGTGGCAATGAAATCAAATAATCTCTTCTCATGGAATTATCTAACCAACAACACCACAAAGCAATTGTCACACTTATGGAGAGTGTTAAAATACATCATAAAAAGATATACCTTTCTCTTCAAAATATCAATGTTATTTCCTTTATTATCTCTCTTTATTTAAAAAACAAAATTATTTTACTTTTTTATCTTTCAAAATATTATTTTATTTTTTTTAAAAAATTATATCAATACATTTTATTAAGAAAGTCAAGTTTCATATATTACATATTTATCAAGTAATGAAAGGTTTACAAATAACAATATCCAACTGTTGTGTGTGATAATTCATGTGTAGGTAAATATTACTCTATAAGAATTTATAAAACTGTAACCACTACATACATTATAAAAAAAATTAGGAACCTAATTCTCATCAACATCAAAGTTTCGAGTTTATATATGAATTTTCCTAATCAAAAACCAACAAAGAGTCAGTCAGATCCCCAAAGTTGTAACACGTGATCAAATAAGGACAATCTCACATTTTTTTATCATTTAAACCTGCAAACTTTCGATTTTAGATTAAAATGACAACAAAAAATTTTTTTTACATATCGTTAAATCTTTTTTAAAAAATTCATTTAATGAATTTTCATTTGATCTTTGACATATATGTTATAATAAAAATATTTTAAATTGTAATATTTAAAAAAATTCTACCAAAAAATTATTTTTTTTCTTATTTATTAGTGAATAAAATCATATAAAATATAAAATATATCAAAACAATACCATATCTTGTATATTTGTCTTAAAAATATGTTAAATTTATTAGTAAAAGTTTTATTAATATTGCATATATTATTGTATGTGTAATTTTTATTTTATGAATTTTGTGCTTAGTTGATACTAAAATCACAAGTTGTGAATCTAGATGAACTAAAAATGTGAAATTGTCCTTATTTGTCCTTATTTGATCCTGTGCTACAATTTTAAGAACTTGGCTGACCCTTTGTTAAATCAAAAACCCATAAACAAATGTAACCCCAATAAAAACAAAAATGAAAAAAAAATCCATGATACTTGTCAAAGTAATTATCAACGCAGACACTCCTTGTAGAAATATCCGACACATTTTTATTATAGTGTTGTTTCACTAGAAGAAAAAATCGGATTAGTAACGAACTAAATCTGTTGCTAATACTAAAAATTCCTTTGCTAATTAAATTAGCAATTATTTAGCAACGGATTACAACCGTTGCTAAAATCATCGTCACTAATAAAAGAAGAGGACAGTCTATTACTAATTAGTGAAGGACATGTTCGTTGCTAAAAATTAGCAACAGAATGTTACATTTGAAGAGGACGAAATAAATCCATCTCTAATTCCATTGCTAATGCCCTGTTTTTTTTATTTAGAAAAGGGAATTAGTAATAGAAATGCCCATCTCTAATTCCGTTGCTAATCTTAGCAATGGAAAATTCAGTTGCTAATTCCCTTTTTAAAATAAAAAACAGGACATTAGCAAGCAACGGATATTTCCGTTACTAATGCCTTTTTTATTTTAGATTTATTTATAATCTATTTTATATTAATTAAATCCATGTTAATCAATAAATTAAATGCTGAAGTTAAAATAAGAGCAAATTGAAATTAAAAATGAGGAAAATGAAATAAAACAAATGTATATGTAATGTAATACATGAAAATCATCAAATGTAATACAGCAAAAAAGAAAGTGAATAATACAACTAGGTCCTAAGTTGGAGGGGGGGCCTACCTGATGATCTTAGGTGATATGAGGATCGACCTGCTCATCTTCATGCTCGAAATGCTCCTCCACCTCCATTTGAGTGCCTATCTGATGCTCACCGTCTGGATCGTAAATAAACAAAGGAGGCGAAGGAATCTCATTAGGAACCGGGATACCGTGGGATCGAGCAAAGTCTGAAATCCACTAAACTGTATGCTTAACCGTATATTGTAAGTGAAATGACAAGAGGGGGGGTGAATTGGTGCGGAATAAAAAATAGAAGAGGTTTTGGAGAATAGAGAGAAATTTATAGTGGTTCAGTCCAACTCTTGACCTACGTCCACTTCTCCCAAATACATAATTTGGGGTTCCACTACCACAAATGGAAATTACAAGGAGATTTAACAAGGCTATCTCCAACCTTTACAATGAGAATTTCAAAGGCTCTCACCAAACCGAGAGTTTACAAAGGATAACCCCAAATCTAGTGTTTACAAAGGCTAACACCAAACCCAAACCCTAGTGTTTCCCAACTCACCAAGAATTAACACTAGTACAAGGTAGAAAGACCACTCAACTCAAGCAACAAATGCTCTAGAGCTCTAACTACCTACACACTAAAAATTCATGAATGAATTTATTTACAAAGAAATTTAAGAAAGTTGATTGCAAGAGTTTGGCTATCTCAAAATGTGTGTTGTTATCTTAAACATAATTAAGAGGGGTATTTATAGCCATAAACCCTAAAAATCTAGCTGTTAGAAGCTAATCAAAGTGCTTCCAACGGATAGAAATTTTTAAACAAAAAGTCAATCATGATGTGCATCGCGTAAGTGATCATTTGATCATGTGCGTGATCCCTAGAACGGTCAAAAATATTCAAGCATCCCATAAGTGATCAGGTTTATCACTGGTGTAATGAAGTCTTATTGAAACAAGGTTACTAGAAGTTTGGTCACGTTGGTGATGCTTGAATCATGTGTGTGATTACAACAATTCTTCCAAGTGATCAAGGGACATCTTGTACGTGACATCCATTATCTTCTGCATGATGAAGTGTAATATCTGATTCATGTATGAATGCCCTTTATCACGTTGGTGATGGATTCATCACGTGCGTGATAAAGTCCTTTCTCCAGAAGTTGAGATTTCACTCATTTTTCTCATGAGACTTCAATCACCCTAGTGATGTTTATCGTGTGCGTGATGATGTGCATCTCGTGCGTGATCACGCAATGTCCAGAGAAGCTGAGAGTTAGCTGCTTCTTCACATTTTTGAGTCACGTTGGTGATGATACTCGTATACGTGCATGATGGTACCCGGGAGTTTTTAACTTTATCACGTCTGGTATACGTGCATGATGGTTCTCGTGATGAAGAACACGTGCGTGATAAAACCTATCTTCCACGCGATTTACAGGACATTTTTCAAATATTGATCTTTGCATTTTGGAATTCAACCTACACACTTAGAAAATTGATTAGATATTAAAGGGAGGTTTGTCAAGATCAAAATAGGTTAGATAGAAGACCCTTTGACCAACAATCTCCCCCTTTTTGAGTTTGACAACCCAAATAAAATAAGAGTGAATAAGTGTGTGTGTTGATTAAAATTTGCTCCCCCTCAACTTGTGCGTGAGATAAAGAGATTGATATCAATCCATTTCCCTCTTGCATAGAGATGGAATCTAGAATTCTCCCCTTTTGTCAACTCAAAAACTTGCAAAAGTGAGGTATTAGAAATAGAGCACGAATATAATGAAAGATAAAGAAAATTAAGCTTAAAAAATATCATCTATTTTCATTAAGAAGGATGAGTGAGTACAAGCATCAAAAGTATGAAAAGAGATGATGAAATGCATGAATGACTAAGAGTTTTAAATAGAATGAGTTGGTTTGGCTTTAGGTGGCTGTTGGGCTTGCTTGATTTCTTGGATATCCCTTGAAATCCTGTGAAGCTCTATGTCTTGTTTAACCGGTTGTTTATCCACCCTTTTTTTGCCACTTTTCTATTGCAGTCATCATCTTGGCCATTTTTTGAAGAGTGTTGAGAATCAAATCCATATTAGAGATCTCCAACTCTTCTTCGTCTTGTCCTTCTTCTGCTTGTTTGCTGGATTCTCATTCTCCTTCCAAAGCATCCTTTCCTTTCTCTTTTGCCGCCTTAATCTTCTTCTTTTTCTCTATTAGCTCCTTACTTTTATCTTCATTTGCTACAACTCCAAGGTAAACAAATTTGTCTCCTTCTTTAACTACAATCTTCATCTTATGAATGAATGAAGAAAGATCCAAAAGTCCTCTTCCAAGTCTGAGTTCTCTAAGAAGGGGACAAGCTTGGGGTTTCTCAAGATCAAATTTAAAGAAATAGGCAATCTGTGAGACAAAAGATCCAGCAAGAATAGCAGAACCTTTACCACTTAGAGTAAGTAGATGGTCGATGAAGAAATAAGCAGTTTGAATAGGCTTGTTGTGGATGGCACAATGCATGAACAACAAGTCCTTTTGTGCTACTTTGTCGTTCCCATCCTTCTTGTAAAATATAGTGTTGCATATGATCTTACGGAGGACATAGAGGCCTATTGTATTGAGACATTTTGATGGAGAAATGACTAGCTTGAAGGACTTAGATGCATAAATTTCTCTCCAGAATTTCCTTATGTCCAATTCTGACTCATTGAAGTTGGCAATCCCAACTTTAGAGAACCCAAAGCAGACATCCCATACCAATTTTGGCATACAAACTTTCTTCCTAAAAAGTTGAAACCGACACACATATTGCCCCAGCTCCTTGTCTCCCTTCTTGTCTACTTCAAAAGTTGAGAAAAACTCTAAGGTAAGATTCTTGTACCCATGATACTTAGGCCTAGCAAAGGAGGTCCAACTCAAATTTTGGAGATAACTGTCAATCTCATCCTTGATATTCAGATCTCTAATCACTGCGTCAGCCACTTTCTCAGTTTCCAAAAAGGCCTTCTCATTGAGCCTGTGATATTCTTCTAAACTATCTCCAGTTAAGAAATCTTCTACTGTCTTTGGGACAATAGAATGAGTAGGTTGTGGTTGAGGAGAAGTAGCAGCCTGTGCTTGAGTAGGTTCACCAATGACGATTCCAGCAGGTTTCTTTAGTGGAGGTCATTCTTGAGGTTTAGGAAGGTCTTCCATTTTACCTTTACCTTATCTTTTGTTGCAATAGATTTCTTCCTTATTGCTGGTGGTGATTGAGATTTAGAAAGAGCTTCTTTCTATTTAGGAGAAAGCGTAGCTGAAAGGGGTTCATCCTTAATGGTGGATTTTATGTATTTCACTTTCTTGTGAGGGTGTTTAGCCAAATCATCAACCAAACCTTTGTTTGCTCTTTGTTTCTTAGTCATTTTCGTGTATGGATGATATGAGAATGCAGAAAGTGATCAAAAAACAGAGAAATACTTAAGGCTAGGAGAAGAGTATAAGAAGAAGAAGAAGAAAATGACCCTAAGGGAAGATAAAGGATTGTAAAATCATTCACAAGTGATTTAAAGGATATATATAGAAGTATGTAGGCAGATTATGGCAGAAATTAAGGAAAAACTTGAAACTAGCCGTTTGATAGGTTATAAATAGTTATATGTTATTGTATTTAATTTCCTCATTTTCTAGTTATGTTTTGTGCTTAATTGTGGATATTATGTTTGTTTTGATTTAGGTGGTGAAATGTCAAAGAATGGATGAAATTCAGCTTAAAAG
>CANYLF011474601.1:0-13705 GCA_948193215.1 Bocquillonia castaneifolia | reverse complement strand
ATGAGTGACGGATCCACTTAAAACTAAAACTAAGGGTGGATAATTGTTCGGTGACGTATTTTACTGAGAGGATTACTATATTCCATCGTTAATGTCGGAATCGTAGGTAATCGGTGACTAGAGTTACCGATAATTCATACTCAATATCAGAGTTAATTCATGCCCTAAACGGTTGACAATTCATATACAAGATTGGCGGGAGTAAATTTCCATTCTGATCGTCTCTGGGTAAAATGATTTGAAAAAGGCATTGAAATTACAATTATATTGGCAAATGGCAATTGATCCTCCATTTCCCTTGGCCATCTGCTTTGCAAAGCATAGCAGGGGGCCACTTGTGCTTTTCCTCACTTGTACCGCTGGGTACAACACATCTCTCTTATTAACGGTTCACCAATTACGTTACATATCGAGGTGGTTTGGTTTTGCCTGTTCCCTAGACAGGCCCATCACTCCTGGCCCACCATCACTTCTTGTGCACCCAATTATATTTTGACGCGTGGATTTAATTTAATTTTGCTTTATCTTCTCCTTTCTGTTGCTGTTGACAATTACTGCGCCATTTTGACATGTCATCCTTCCTTGTAGACTCCGTTTGACCGTAGTCCAAGTCAAACCCCACCCCACGGTAAAAAAAAATATAACAGTGAAAAACGTATATGAATTGTATAATTTTGGAAAAACCCATCAAAAGGTCCCTGTACTTTTAGGGTTTTATTTATCTAGTCCCTACAAATTGATTTTAATTTTACTAGTCCCTTTACTTTTATTTTTAAAATTTTTAAGTCCTTATTCAAACGGCACCTAACGGAATAGTTAAATGGGTGCTACGTCAGCATATTTTATTAATTTTAAATCCATGTCCTCAACCACATATAAGGACCTATAAATTATAAAAAATAATAGTTGAAGGACTAGATAAATACGAAATAAAAGTATAAAGACTAGATAAATAAAATGTAAATTTGATAAAATGTTAAATTAAACTTATTTTATGACTACTTAAATTTTTATAATTTTATTATTAATAAACTAAGAGTATATTTTTTAGTGTTGAAAAATTTAAACAATTATAAAGTATATTTAATGTAATTTTTATATTTGTACAAATGATTAAAACTAAATTTGAAGCTTAAGATATCATTAAATTTTTAACACTTTATAAAATAATTTGCTCTTTAATTGAATCTTTGAGAGATGTTTATTACCTTCAATATGAGTTTCAGACTTGCTTTTAAACTCTCATATGATTTCTTGACCGTTGGAGAGCATTAAATGCAAAATAGAGCCGTTTTCTCATTTTCTATCTCTTTTAAAACGAAGCATTAAATGCACCTGACAAGCTAACAACGATCGTTGTGAGTTAACAACGAGTTCGTTGTTAGTTGTAATGAACTCTTTGTTAACTACAACGAGTTAGTTGTTGCTAGGCTCTTTGATGGAGAACGAGCTCATTGTTGAGTCGCCTTTGCTCGTGTGATTAGAACCGCGCCCATGACATACCAAATCGCACCCGCAATTTGAGAAACAGAGAGCCCCTTTCTGAAGGTTCGAGGTCGCGCCCGCGATGGACTAAATCGCCCCCTTGATTTGATCAGACAGAAGCCGCTCCTCGAAGGAAGTCAAGCGCTAATCAAGCCGCTCCTCAAGGCAATCTAGCCGCTTCTCATAGGCATTCTCTGCCCCGTGATTTTGCACCCGCGGTTAGAGATGTCGCTCTAGTGGTTTGATCAAACAGAAAACCGCTCATCAAACAGAGAGCCGCTCTCAAAGGCATCCCCTGCCTAATGATTTTCGCGCCCGCGGTTAGAGATGTCGCTCCTACGGTCTGATCGCCTTTGCTCGTGTGATTTACTGCTTCTTAAATGCCAAATTGCTTATAATGAACTTTAAAACAAAAGCTGATGTTAATTACTTGGACTTAGGTTAATGATCAACATAAACAAGGATTAGTTGCCCAAATAAGTCAACATAATGTAAAATATTTAAGAACTTAAATAGTTATATATAGCAAAATTAATGTAAAGTTTTTTAAAATTCACATTTTATTTATCCGGTCCTTTACTTTTATATTGTATTTATCTAGTTCTTTTACTTTTATTCTGTATTTATCTGGTCCTTAAACTTTTATTTTTGTAATTTATAGGTCCTTTATTTATGTAGGTGGATAATGATGTGGATTTAATATTAATTAAAAAAAGTTGACGTGGCATTTCCGTTGGGTTCCATTTGAATGAGGACTTCTAAATTTAAAAAATAAAAGTACAGGGACCAGTAAAATCAAAATTGATTTGTAATGACTAGATAAACAAAAACCGAAAAGTATAGGGACCTTTTGATGGGTTTTTCCTATAATTTTTCTTTGATCTCATAATTGGTGAACCATAATTGCGAATCTGTATATAATAGTATCACTATTGCAGGAGATATACTCCGCGTTTGCGGGATGTGTATTTAATATAACTGTAAAATTAAGCATTGGTTTCGTTTAGCTCATAAAATTTTTTAATTCACTCCTGTACTTGTGCAGCTTGGTATGCTCATCTAACAACTACAACAATAATTTTGTCAATTGGATCTAGACTAATTAGATTATTTTATATTTGTGTTTGATACACGAAATTCTCAAAATTTTGAGTTTGAATTTCTTTATCCACCAGTACCGATAGTGCTAATTTATTTTTTTTAATGAATTATGAGTAGAAGGGCTACTAGTCTATTGCGTAACAAATAATGACGATTTTTTAAATTTGGTTTTGTAATGATATTTTGGTCTAACTATCAATTTGTATATTATGCCATGTTGAAGTGTATATTATTGGAAATAATATCAAATTATTGATGCTTTGTTTTCGTGCTAAACGTCCAGTATTTGAAGTCTAATAAGCTCCGATTAATTAAACCATGATTCAGTGGCATTGCCGTACATATTTTTTTATGTACTATATCTAGATTATATACATCATATAATTGGCTCATACATACCAAATGTAGTGAATTCCTATAAAAAAATTATAAATTTTGAACTAAACTCTTTTTTTTGGAAAATGTTTTGAAATTAATCTCAATCTGGGTCAGAATAAAAACAATAAAGTTACTAAACTTATAATTTTTATATCTTATTGGAAGAATTAAGGAAATCAGAAAGAAAATAAGGAAAAAAATAGTAATAATTTTAGATTTTAGATGAGATTCCAAAATAGGAACAAAAGTGTAAATAAGAACAAAAACGGTGTCATTTACATGACTTATCCAAACCCAGAATAAAACCCCACTCACATGTTCATTACTCTTTCTCTGCTTTTCCTATCCTCTGCCTCTTCATTTTTCACTACTCTGTAATTAAAAAAACAGAGCAAACAAAAACTCAAAATCACATATTAAAAAAAATAAAAAAAAAACCCCACAAACAAAGACAAAAAAAAAAAAAAAACCAAACAACCCATTTAAGTGCATTAAAAAATTAAATAAAAAAATATATGAAGCAAAGAATCTGATCACCTTCTGCTTCTCCTCCTCCTTTCTTTTATGGTTCCTCTGTTTCTCTCTCTTCTAAAGTCCAAAATAATGGACTTTTTTTGAGAAAGAAACCCACAAATCCAAACACAAAAGAGGAAAATAAAGTTGAAATCTTTTTTTTTCTGGGTATTTTTTGATGGCAGCTTCAAGTGGGTTAGGCACAGAGGGAACAGTAGCAGCATCACAGCAGCAGCAAGAAGTGTTTCAGTGGCTTAAAAACCTACCATTAGCACCAGAGTACCACCCAACACTATCAGAATTTCAAGATCCAATTGCCTACATTTTTAAAATTGAAAAAGAGGCTTCTAAGTATGGTATTTGCAAAATTGTCCCTCCAGTTCTTTCTGCTCCTAAAAAAGCTGCTATTGCTAACCTTAACAGGTCACTTGCTGCTCGTTCTGGTTCTGCTTCCAAATCATCTTCTTCATCACAACCCACATTCACTACACGTCAGCAGCAGATCGGGTTTTGCCCCAGAAAGCCGAGGCCTGTAAAGAAATCCGTCTGGCAAAGTGGAGAGAACTATACTTTTCAAGAATTTGAAGCTAAAGCTAAAGCCTTTGAAAAGAGTTATTTCAAGAAATGCTCTTCGAAGAGAATAGCTTCTTCTTCGGCTGCTTTTTCTCCTCTGGAAATTGAAACCCTTTATTGGAAAGCTACCGTTGATAAACCTTTCTCTGTTGAGTATGCCAACGACATGCCTGGTTCTGCCTTTTCTTCCAGGAAAATTAATGGAGGAGGGAAGGAGCTTAATGAAGGGATTACCGTAGGGGAAACTGAGTGGAATATGAGAGGTGTTTCAAGGGCAAAAGGGTCTTTGTTAAGGTTTATGAAGGAGGAAATTCCTGGGGTTACTTCACCTATGATTTATGTTGCTATGATGTTTAGTTGGTTTGCTTGGCATGTTGAGGATCACGATTTGCATAGCTTGAATTACTTGCACATGGGAGCTGGGAAGACTTGGTATGGTGTGCCTAGAGAGGCTGCTGTCGCTTTCGAAGAGGTCGTTAGAGATCATGGATATGGAGGAGAGATCAATCCACTAGGTGAGTTTCTTATGGTTTTACCTTATGATTAATTGGTATTCTAGGAAACTTTTTGGTGCAGCATTTAGTAGTATCAGTTTGTTAGTAGCATTAATTTGTTGATATGGTGGATATAATGGTTGGGTTTTAACATGGTGAGATTGAAGACTGTTTTGAGCAACCGATATGAATTAGTAGACGAGCTATTGAAAAATGTGAGCTATGAGAAAACTGATAATTGAATCTTCTCATTTGGATGATGAATATCGAACTTACACTTGGAGGCAGTAGTGTATTATTTCTTTCTCTTCAATTGTCTTAGTAGATACATTTTTCAAGCTGATCTAGTTTAAATTTAAGTTTGAGGTATTGATATAAATAAGATTAGATGCTTTATGCGTTTCTTGTCGTTTCAGTTTTGTAATCTGAATTAACTAGATTGGAGAATGATTGCAAGCACATTTTGTGTGTTTGACTGGGAACGCCAATTATATAAATATTCTTAGCAAAGTTTGGGTGAATGGAGCATATAACATAAAATTTCTTCTTCTCTGACTGGTTGCTCATATCACTTTGATTTTGATGTTTTTCGTGTTAATTATCTACATCGTTGTAACTTTGGCTATGTGGTTGTCATGTGAAGTTAGTTGGAGATGAATGTGTGGGTAATAGTTGGGAAGTATGAGTTGAATAGGTTATGCACACAGAAATTGATTTAGACATTTTTCATGTAGCCTGCACCAAATTTGTGATTTGAAAAAACAGAGGCTGCTGAGGTGTATGAACAGTACACTTCTCTGGCATGATTTCCTAATGAAATGTTTGCTGAGATGTTGACTTTTAATCATCCTTAGTGTCTGCTTTATATTAGAAGTAGATAATAGAGCTTTTGTTCTGGTTTATCTGAAAATACTTTGTTTGGAGACTAAGTGAATGATGCATGACTTTACACTTTAGCTACATATGTATCAACTAACTGCAATTTCATTTGCCTGCTATCAGTTACATTTTCAGTTCTTGGTGAGAAGACCACAGTTATGTCACCTGAAGTATTTATTAGAGCTGGTGTGCCATGCTGCAGGTGCCCTTTTCATTTCTGTCCGATTCTGCTCCTGATTGTTCTATTTCTACTTTCTATGAACTTGCTGTTGGACCGCTTAATTGTTGCTTGTTTATTACAACTTATGTAGTTCTTGAAGCTATGTGCTCAGAACCATTTTGACTGTCTATTGATAGTGGTTCAAAACCTGATTGATGATGATGTTCAATAATAGGCTGATAGTGCAAGAGCTACTTTTTAATCTAAAACACCATCATTTCTTTTTCTTCCCTTCACAAATAGGAAATTGTGAACTAAAATTTGTGCTAGCCAATTTTTTTTAACCTTTCAATCTTCTTGGAGTCCATATATGTATAACGTGACATTTTAATTGCTCTGAATCAGGTTAGTGCAAAATGCTGGGGAATTTGTTGTCACTTTCCCAAGAGCCTATCATTCAGGATTTAGTCATGGTAACTTTTGATTTAAGTTCAATACTCCTGTTCTGCAGAAGTGATTGTTTCTTTCTATTCTCTCGTTTTGTTTACACTCATGATGTTTGACATTTAGGGTTTAATTGTGGGGAGGCAGCCAATATTGCAACTCCTGAATGGTTGAGGGTTGCTAAAGATGCCGCTATTAGAAGAGCTTCAATTAATTATCCTCCAATGGTTTCTCATTTTCAGTTACTATATGATCTTGCGCTAGAATTATGTACAAGGTTTGTTTCATCCACTATTGCAACTTTCTTTTGGCTGCTGGAATAGAAATCAACAACCTTCCTTGTATTTTTTCAAGTGTTTCTGATATTTCAAACCGGAATTTATTAGAGTTCTTGATAAACTCAGTTATAATTAATTAATTTATTTCAAATCTAATACTGGTGAAATTTAATTGAACTTGAAGGATTTCAATCATGCGGTACTGAAAGGCTTTCATGGAAAAACTGATTCAACTTGTGGAACATATTGTGTTAATGCGATGAAACTATCATCATTTTCTCTTTATATGCTGCCCTGATTTCTAGTTATATCCAGTTATTTCTGCTTTTCTATGCATAACCTAAATAAAAGAATTCCCTGGTGAAAAGTTTTTGAGTGTTTGCCATGACATTTATATCATGATAACACTGGTATGATGTAGTCTACAAAGAATTGACGGTTGTAACTATAATCTGCCTCATTTCTGATTCTATTTGCAGAATTCCTATGAGCGTCAGTGCTAAACCACGGAGTTCTAGACTAAAAGATAAGCAAAAGGGTGAAGGAGAAACACTGGTTAAAGAACAATTCGTAAAAAATGTAATTCACAATAATGAGCTACTTCATATTCTTGGAAAAGGATCTTCAGTTGTGCTTCTTCCTCGAAGTTCATCAGGCATTTCTGTTTGTTCAAATTTGCGTGTTGGATCACAATTAAGAGTGAGCCCTTCCCTTGCATTATGCAGTTACAATGGGATTATGAAATCCTCAACTCTAGTTCCTGATGAAACTACACAGGAAAGGAACCACAGAATCAATCAAGCAAAAGGCATTCTTTCAGTAAAAGAAAAGTTTGCTTTTTTATGTGAAAGAAACAGGTCTTTCTCTTCAAATGGGAGTGAATATATTCATTATA
Source organism: Bocquillonia castaneifolia (assembly GCA_948193215.1). Lineage (NCBI taxonomy): Eukaryota > Viridiplantae > Streptophyta > Magnoliopsida > Malpighiales > Euphorbiaceae > Bocquillonia > Bocquillonia castaneifolia. The sequence goes on along the minus strand of CANYLF011474601.1, from coordinate 6,505 downwards.
TGGATACGAGCAGAGAACATGAGGATACTACTCATGGTGATAAGTTGTCTGATCAACGACTGTTTTCATGTGTCACTTGTGGAATTTTGAGCTTTGATTGCATTGCTGTCATTCAACCAACAGAAACAGCTGCTAGATACCTCATGTCTGCTGATTGTAGCTTCTTTAATGATTGGAGTGTTGGGTCTGGAGTAATTAATGGCAGGTTGATCTCTGGTGCTGGAGACACGAAAATGTCTGAGGGGGATCTGCCTATGGGTACGTATTTAGTGAATACCGTCATGCCTACTTTACATGATACATTGATAAAACATACAAGTCAAAGTCAATTATTTTGTAGTTTTTATTCTGTCAACAGCCATGTTGACCTGAACGATGTTATATTTTTATTCTTACATGAAGACATTGCCAAGTGGTAGGTTGAATCTGAATAAATTTAATCCACTGTCTAGTCATCAAAATGAGCAAAGCCTGTTTTTTTAAATTACCAATTTATTTTTTTTTAATTTTGTAGATTCAGTCTATTTACTGTTTCTGATTTGAAATGCTAGGTTGAACACCTTTTCTTTTTTCCCCAAAAATACAGGATGGGAGGAAACCAATGCTGCGGATGGTTTATATGATGTTCCAGTTCAGTCTATTAATTGTCAGCTTCAAAAGATAGATCAAAGCAAAACGACTGCAACTGTTAAAACACCAGGAGAATCATCTTCTCTTGGTCTATTGGCTTTGAATTATGGAAATTCATCTGACTCTGAGGAAGACCAGGATGAACTAGATGTATCGCATGATGCTGGTGAAGTGGCAACTTGCTCATCAGAAAGTAAATACAAGGATCAGAATTCTGCTTTGCCTTCTTTCAAGAAGGAGTGCCATCGTGATGAAACTGTTATTCATGCTCCATCTTCAATAAGGCTTGATGGTGCAGATAAAATTCCTCTTCAAACCAATGATTTCCATGCAGAACATGAACATGGGGATGAACTAGGAAGCTCCAAGGATGGAACTCTTGGTTGCTCTGTTGAGTTCAAAACTGATAATCCTTCTAATATTGAATCAAATAGTTTCCAGCATACAGTTGGAGATCCATTGTCAGTGTCACTTTTAAATTCAAATTGTTTCTTACTTGCCCATGATACTGAAAAAATGAAGTTTAGCAGAATCCCTGTGCCAAGAGGGAATGAGGATGTATCATTTGCCCGAAGATCTGATGAAGATTCTTCTCGTATGCATGTCTTCTGTCTTGAGCATGCTGTCGAAGTGGAACAACGATTTCAATCAATTGGAGGAGTGCAGATACTGCTTCTCTGTCATCCAGGTACGTTTGATAGTAACTTCTGTGTGATTCTTCATTGAAATGACACTTCCTTCCCTTGTTTTTTTCCCTGTTCACTTGTTGAATGCTCTTTCCTTCCCATTATGAAGTATTTATGTGGTGGTGAGATTGGAGCATGGCCTTAGTTGTTATGACAAAATAGTGTACAGTCTATGCCAGTGCATGCAGTAATTTGTTGATATAAATGATGGAGTGAGCTTACTTGCAATAGCATGGTGTCACATTTCCTCCCATGGTTTAGAGGGTGGTTTCCCATATGGAAATTTGCATATTGTACTTGCTCTCATTATGTACCATCATCCTGATACACTTCCAACTTTCAGTCCCAGCTTCCCACTTTGTTTTCACCGAGTGTTATCAGGAAGATGGTGCATGATGAGGATGGTTTTGCTAAGAAAAAGGGGATGTGCACTCCAGATGAAAGAGTTTGCTGCTTGATTTTGATGTTTAGTTGTCAGTCATGCAAAGCTGAGTTTATGCCCCTTTACATTTATAAGAAAAGAGCTTCATAGGCAAGATCCGTGCAGTCAAAAAACAACTCATCTTTTATGTGCTGGAGGTCTCATAAATCACAATCAATGATGATTGTAACCAGCATCATAACTCTATTGAATTTCTAACCAACTACTTCTCTACTAGATTTGTATGTTTGTGCTTATAACTTTGCTTGCATAGGCATGTTATGGTTTCGATGCCTGCTAGTAATTTTCTATGGAAATATTTGCAGAATATCCGAGGCTAGAAGCCGAGGCAAAGTTAGTGTCTGAAGAACTGCGAATGGATTATTTCTGGAATGATATTGCTTTCAGAGATGCCACCAAAAATGACGAGGAGAACATCCAGTCAGCTTTGGACAGTGAAGATGCAGTAGCAGGAAATGGAGACTGGGCTGTAAAGTTGGGGATCAATCTTTTTTACAGCGCCAATCTCAGCTATTCTTCCCTTTATAGCAAGCAGATGCCATATAATTCTGTCATATACAAAGCTTTTGGTCGTCTTTCTCCAGCTAGCTCGCCCACACAGTTGAATGTATATGGAAGGAGGTCTGGCAAGCAGAAGAAAGTGGTGGCAGGTAGATGGTGTGGGAAAGTTTGGATGTCAAATCAAGTTCATCCTTACCTTTTGAAAAGGGATTCTGAAGATCGAGATCAAGAACTAGAAGAGGAGGGAAGTTTTCGCGGTCGGAAAATTCCAGACGAGAAAATTGAGAGAAAGCTGCAAAGTTTCCACAAGACTGAGACCACTCTGACGACCACAAAATCTGGGAGCAAGAGGAAAATGACAGTAGCAAGTAGGCCAGTTATTGCCGTCAGGTCTCCAGAGGCAGAAGATGCAACTTCAGATGATTTAGAAGAGGATGTTTCTCATAAGCAGAGCACAAAAGTTTATAGTCGGAAGCAAACTAAACGCATTGATAGAGAAGTTTCGTATGGTTCATTGGGTAATTCCCATCAACAGCATGGGATAACTCACAGAATTAAACAGGTTAAATCTGTTGAGAGAGAAGATACAGTTTCAGACGATTCATTGGGATATAATGCTCATCAGCAGCATAGAAGAGTTTCAAGAAGCAAGCGGGTCAAATCTATTGAGAGTGAAAATGATGTGTCTGGTGCTTTAGTGGGGAGCAACTCCCAAAAGCAATATAGCAGGATTCCGAGATCTAGAAGCAAGCAAGTCAAACATGTTCAGAGAAAAATCGAAACTTCTGATGATTCTCTGGAAGGTGATATTCATGAGTGGCATGGGAGGATTCCTAGAAGCACACAAGCTGAATTTTATGAGCCGGAAGAATCTGTTTCTGATGATTCACGTGAGGAAAGTTGTCACCGGCTTCTAGGGATTGCTCACAGAAGCAAACAAGCTACATATTTTGAGAATGAAGATGCAATTTCAGATGATTCGGTGGAAAACAGCCCTCTTCAGCAGCACAGGAGGAAATCTAGTGGCAGCCCAGCCAAATATTTTCAGCAGCACAGGAGGAAATCTAGTGGCAGCCCAGCCAAATATTTTGAGAGGGAAGATGAAATTTCAGATTATATGCCGCAGGAAACAACTTACCAGCACAGCACAGGATCTCGTAGGAGCAAGAAAGACAAGTTTTATGACAGGGAGAGTGAGGTTTCCAATGATCTACTGGATGACAATAATCAGCAACAGCGCACTAGTGATTTTAGAAGCAAGCATGCTAGATTTATTACCAGGGAAGACGAAGTTTCAGATGACTCACTGGAGGACAATTTTCAGCAGCAGCAGCGCCAAAAGATTCCTAAAAGCAAAAGGCCTAAATTTGTTGAGAGTGAAGATGCAGTTTCAGATGATATGGAGGATGATATTCATCTTAAGCATTGGAAAATTCCTAGAAGCAAGAAGGCTAAACTTATGGCAAGGAAAGATTTCTCAGATGATTTGCAGGAGGGTAATGCTCAATGGCAACCAAGGAAGGCTCCTAGAGGCAAACATTCGAAATTCATCGAGGAGGATGAATTAGATGATCACGAGGAGGAAACTCCTTGGCAGCAAAGAAAGACCTCTCAACACAAGCTGACCATGTCTTCTGAAAGGGAAGATGTTTCAGATGATGAAGAGGAAGATAAGCGTTGGAGATCAAGGAAGACTGCTAGGGGCAAGGACACCAAATATTTTGAGAAGGAAGATGCTTCAGATGATCTGCAAGAGGATGATAATCACTGGCAGACAAGAAAGAATCCAAGAGGCAAGCAAGCCAAACTTCTTGAGTTGGAAGACGCAGTTTCAGATGATTTGCTGGAGGATAATTCAACTAAACGACAGAGGAAAGTTCTTAGAAGCAACCAGAAATCAGGGGACCTTCGCAAAATGAAACAAGGAGTGAAGCAAGGGACCTCTCGAGTGAAAAAGAGAGAGAACCCCAAGTCAATCAAACAAGAGAAGGCAACGAAGCAAGAGACCCCCCGCCTTCGAAATGGTAAAAGCGAGCATGGTGGCAAACTATTCGAATCAAATATGGAAGAGGAGGTAGAAGGTGGACCAAGCACCCGCCTCAGGAAAAGGCCCTCAAAACCATCAAAAGAGTCTGGAATGAAGCTAAAAGAGAAGCTGCAAAGTAATAAGAGAAAAGTGAAAGGTGTTACAGCAGTGAAACGCCGAGCTGGGCAGAAGAGTGCAAAAAGTAAGGAAGAGGATGCAGAATATCAGTGTGATATTGAGGGATGCACCATGAGTTTTGGCTCAAAACAGGATCTAGCAGTGCACAAAAGAAATATTTGTCCAGTGAAGGGGTGTGGAAAGACATTCTTCTCACACAAATATTTGGTGCAGCACCGTCGAGTCCACCTGGATGACCGGCCGCTTAAGTGCCCCTGGAAGGGCTGCAAGATGACATTCAAGTGGGCATGGGCACGGACGGAACACATTCGGGTTCACACAGGTGCTCGTCCTTATGTCTGTGGTGAGGAAGGTTGTGGACAGACATTCAGGTTTGTCTCAGATTTCAGTCGTCACAAAAGGAAAACTGGTCATTCAGTGAAGAAGAACAGGAATTAAATTTAGAGAAAATTCTCAAATGTAATTTTAACATTGCTAATGCAAATGTTGCGCAATTGACAGGGTAGAGAGCTAGGTTCAAGAATAGGTTGGTTTAGATTTTCCCTGTAATTGTCATTCATATTAACATTATTTCTCTTTTGTCATGGGTTTTAATCTGGCCCATTTATTTATTGCAACCTGACCAATTGCTTGGATCTTCAAACATATTTAATCGTCATTGAATTCTCTCTCACCATTGATATATATCTCGTGTCAAGTTGTTATTTTGGGAGTTGATAATAGTGGTTGCTACTTGCGACTGGTTTCTTCAACTAGTGAATTTTGATTATTTTGTTGTGTACCAAGTAAATCTTATTTTAAATATTGTACTTTGAATGATTTTAATCGCATTATTCCATGATGGTAAAGTACAAAAAGTAGAACCAATGTGTTAAGAGGCGCATTAATGAGGCGTCTCATTTGTTGGTTCTCACCAGCAATAAATGTGACCTTTAGGGTCATTCTCTAACAACAAGAAAAGGTGCAAAAAAAAACGAGATAAAATCTAAGTAGAAATAAAGCAATGAGAAATATAAATTTCCCTCTTCAACCATTGCAACAAACCCATGAGACGTCCAAGTGATCAGAGGGCACAGGAGTGCAACGTGCTACACTTCAATAAGAGAGCTCCTCTCTCTGTTACACAAATAATGAAATATGCCCATTCTTACATTTTAAGTGATAAGGGGTGAAGGCTAGGGGTGAGCCAAAACCGAACCGAATCGAACCAAATTAAATTTTTAATTTGGTTCTGTTTATCACACCATAATTAATTGGTTTGGATTGAGATATAAAAAAGTGTGGTTAATAGTTAATGGTTTGATTTCTATAGGTTGAAAACCGAACCACCCGAATTAACCGAATTTCAAAACGACGTCGTTTTAATACTACACACACACACACACACACGTGTGTATGTGTATCATGAAGAAAATGTTTAAGTTTATATTAGAGTATTATTTTGGTTATGTGTGTTATATATAAATATTGGACTTATCTATATATTATACAATGAATTTCATATCTAATTCAATTAATGTTTATTTTTTAAACTTTGACCTAATCAAGTTAATATTTAATTGGCTTAATTCAATAATCCAACCGATTAACCGAACTGATTTAACCGAATAAAACTAAATTTTTGGTTAACCAAACCATTGGTTACTTACTTATTATAGTGTGGTTTGGTTTTTAAAAAGATATGTAATTAACCGAACGGTTTTGATTATATTTTAACCGAACCGAACAGCTCCGCACTCCCCCCTAATTTGCTAATTATTTTAATTAATTAATGACAAATATGGAATTCCTTAATCAATTAGAATTAGGATACATTTATTAATAAAAAAAATCCTTAGTCAATTAGGATTTAAAATATTCATTAATTATAAATTATATATTAATATAATTAAAATTTCAACCATACATTAAAACATAATAATTGAAAAATATATATAAATACATATAATATGTGGATTTAGTTAAATTTAATCATAAAATTTTAAATTAGTATAATTAAAATTATAAATATATATTATTAGGATTAAAAGATATTTATTAATAATCAAAATTATATATTTAGTGAAATTTCACTTTATTATA
>CANYLF011474013.1:0-11501 GCA_948193215.1 Bocquillonia castaneifolia | reverse complement strand
GAAGTAAGAAAAACGTAAAGAAGAAAAGAGAAATAGAAAGTGTGTAAGTGTGTAGGATTTTCTTCTTAGCTTTGTAGAGATAATCCACTAACTTTATTTTATTCTTATTTTTACTATTCCATTACCACTTGTCACTCCCATCTCAAGCCACTTGTTTTGCTCTTACTCTCCCCAAGCCACTTGTCATCTTCTAGAAGAATTCTCCCTACACCACTCCCTAAACTTACTTCTATTAACTATCTAATCCAACTCTCATACTTCTTTTACAAATAGCTTCTCAACTTTTCTTACAATCTAGTCCTTCAATTAATCCAACTCCCACCAATTCTATTTCACACAATTATACTTAATGATACACAATTAATAGAATTGAACCATCAAGAGATAACTCCTCAAACAATCAAATATTACCATTTACCACCTCCAACTATTATTTCATTCAATTACATCCCTCCTACTCATAATCACCAATGAATCAACCTCAATTAACAAAATCAAACATACTAATGATGCCAATACTTATTGAAATGATTAATCATACTTAAATGCATAATTAATTGTTAATTAATTATGGACGTTACATAACATCCTTCTTCAAGCAGACTATCTCATCTCCTGGATTATTTTACCTAAGGTTTTTTTACAGCACAAAGATCCTCTCCACACTTCCGGGCAGGTTCCAATTTATCTACATTACTCAAAAATGAAAAATACCTATCTCGATGTTTTTCTTTACACAAGGTCCTCACGCAATCTCCATAATCGGTTAGACTCCACTTCAATAACTCTCGTGTGTCATGAGCAAGAGCTGATTTATAAGTTGCAGTCTCTTATCGGACATGATTAAGATCTTCCTGAAGTGCCTCAACCCTTTTATTAGCCACTTCAAGATCAGAAGCCAGCACCATATTAACTAGAGGAATGCCTTCAGTATTAGGGATAGCTTCGGCCTTACTAACCCCAAAACCCTCCAAAGAAGAAAGACGACGCAGAGACTCTTCTAACTCCTTGCTGGAAGCGGCCAATTCAGAAGATAGTTTTCATTCTCAGTAGGAATAATGTCCGCACTAGGCAAAGCACTATTTATAGCTGCCAGTTGAGCAGTAATCTCCAAAAGCTTCCTCTGCAGGTCAATTTTCTCCACTTTAGAATGTAAGTATTGGAGGTATGATTTCCAGCTATCCAACATTAGGATCCCCTCCATTGCCTCCATACTGTGATTAAAAAGACCATGACATAAAGTTTCTAGAATAAAATCTTCCTTCCAACGAATGGGTCCAGTGCATTGAGAAATAAAGTGCATTATCTCATCACTAATGTTGGTATCCCAGTATTGACTACCCAGAGGCAGCCCAGTGAAATCATTGGGATCCTCTCCCAAGAGTTTCGGAGGTGGGAGTCTCTGTTCAGAACTGCTATTCAGACCAATTTTCTTCCTCTTCAAATCCTCCCGACTAAGCAAAACCTCACCAGCTCTGGTAGGACCCAAAGGTGGTCTTTGCCTAAGAGGGTCAACGGATACCTATCAAGCACATCATCTTTAAAAACAACTGAGGTCACTCTCGCCAGAGGAGATTTAGTCTGGACGGATCTCTACTGAACATCAACAGACTCCCGTGTAGTTGGCTGTGGGGCTATAAAGCTAACCAATCGATGGTGAGCGTAGCCCGGTTTCGGATGGCCACAGTTCTAAGGACTGATCTAGATATATGAATTTGCACCTCTGACTCAGGTGCGGTCGCAGCTGCCATCCTGATCTCAGAATTCCTTTTCCTACTTTTTGAATCGCCAGCTCCTTGGGTGCCGGGTCTTTTATTTCCTTGAGGTAAAGCCCGGGACAACCACTCATCATACTAATCCTTCGACCGAGGAGGAATATCACCAATAGAACAAGCTAAGCCTCTCTAGAGAGCAATGTCATCATGATAGGCTTGAAATTCAGGGAACTTCAATGGACTTTCAACAACCTGTAGATCAGCATGGTCAGAAATGCATTTCCCATCACGTAAAAGTTGTCCAACTTGTACATGGTCTGAATTTAGGTTCTGCTTGGGATGAACTCCAATTTCAGCAGAAGAACGGTCTCGAAGGAGATGAGCTTGCATTAATGCCGGAGCTGAATGAACGTTCCGGTGGACCGTAGCCCGGATCTTCTCGTAAAGGACAAGCTCGTGTGGAGTTGGTTTATTAGCATGTCGATTAGGCAGAGTAGACCGCCGCTGCTTAGGTAGATCAGTGATCTCCGGATGGCTAATATAAGTAAAGCCTTTTCACCAGCTAGTATGACCATCAGACTCACTCCCGCATAGGTGAAATTCCGGGCCGTAGAAGAATAAAAGCACTATTACCACAACGGACAGGCTGGTACAAATACAATAGATAGTCAGTAGTCAGAAGCTCACTATGTTCAGTAATTTACTTATATTATCATACTTCAATTTTATTACTTAATAATTCAGCAAAAAAATTTATTACTTAAAGAAAAAAAACAATGAATAAATATATTTATATTTTTATTATTACATTTTTTAATACAATTTAATCATAACTAAAAAGAGTAATTTAATAATATTTTTAGTTATTTTTTTAAAAATAATTTAATAGTACTGCATAAGAAATCAATTAATTGCATACGATGCTTCTATATATGTAAATATTATAAATTTTTTAAAGAACGAATTGAATTTAGTAATATATATTCACTTGTAGCTAATTTTATTGTTCCTAGAAATTAAACTAGCTCTTACAATACCCTAAAACAAAACATTCACATAAACCTAGAAATCAAGTGAACAAACCATAAGTACAAATTAATTTAATTGAATTTCAGTTAATAATCCAAAATGATCATCTCGACTTAATTAATTAAAATCTCAAGTATTGGTATTAATATGTGTCACTAACTTGTCATAATCCTAGCCATGGTAAGCCCTCCCAGCTACAAACACCCACCCCTAAACGCTAGCCGGCGAAATACTCTTCAAAGCCAATCACCCAGCCACTCCTCCTCCTATCAGAATGTAGCCTTTTCTTCTGCTAATAATAATTATGATGTGCATTGAATTATATCTCTAGCCTTTAAAAGGAATAAGCGACAATTGCATTTCATATTCATTCGTATTCACTAGAACTTGAGTGTTTATTCACTTATTAGAATAATCAATAGGATTTATATTGGATCATTCAGGATATGAGCCTTTTTTGCTCATTTTCCTAACAACCTGTTTAGCAATCTTTACCTAGGGTTCATGCTTCATCAGTAGCTCCTCCCCAACCACCCATCAAACAATCTATTTATGATGCTAGTACTTATGTTGTTGTTCTGTCTATTGTTAAGCGGTGTGAAATACCAAGAGGGTGTGAATTGGTGCAAAATTTGAAATTAAAATTAGAACTTCACAAAAATAAGAATGGCAATAAGGAATTGGTTCGGACAATCAATTTCCTACATCCACTCTCCTAATACAGAATTGGGGTTCTACTATCCATAAAGGATTACAAATGAGAGTTTTAACAAGTTAAATCATCACTTAGTGTTTGCTAGGCTCACACCAAACCTTTACAAGGGTTTTACAAAGGCTAACTCTAAACCTAAACCAAGTGTTTCCTAATCTCACTATATTGACACTTGTACAAGGTAATAGACACTCTCAACCCAAGCAACCAATCTTAATAGAATGCTTAAGCGTCCTATCTACCCACACACAATTAATTCACAAAGAAATAATTACAAAGAGATTTGAGAAATATATTTATAAGAGTTTGGCTATCAAAGAATGTATGTCCTCTTTGGAAGACATTTATGATGGGTATTTGTAGCCAAAATACCAAAAGCTAGCTGTTAGGGAAAAAACTAGGTTTGTGTTTAACAACTAGAAAAGTTTCATTTAATTCTCTATGACTATGTCATGTCATGAGGCAATTTCCTTTGTCATGGCAGCGCTTTTCATAAAGCAATCAAATGGCTAGTTTTCTTGAAAGTCATGGGGGTGGTTCTCTTTGTCGCAGTCGCGATTTCACTATCCAGGATGGGCTTGAAAGGACCTCCTGTTTCTTAAATCACGGGTGCAACTGGTTGATCGCGGTCGCAATTGAAATTAACTCCATATGAATCACAATGGTGATTCATCACTAATTAAACATTATTAACAAAAATATGTTATTAATTAATATGTAATTACAAATTAAATATAGTTATTAATTACTCCCTCCATCCCATATTTATAGGTTGATTTGTGTTTTTCACACAGTTAATATGGGCTGTGCAAGTTTACACAATCGAACAAGTAATAAAGTGATGAGTAGAGTATCGTTCCCACAGATATTAGGATTTAATTATGACATTAATTATCTAAATTCAGCTAGATCAAGGAAAGATAAAATATTTAATTGAAATCTAAATTAATATTAAATGAAAGACTAAATTAAACTAGATTGCAAATAATTTTGAAAAGCATGAAAACAATAGTAGATGGACTCTAGTATGGGGTAGATTTCATTGATTTCCCCTATTTAATCTAATTAAAACTTCTTATCTATGAAACTAGGTATATTGTCTATAATCTATTCCTAGACCTATAAAACTAATTCTATTAATTGATTAAACCCTCTAATTAACTCATCTTCCGACACACTTAATCTTGCAAAGTAATCAATCAATAGAATTGTTAATTACAACCTTAAAACGCCTTAAGCTTATTAAAACCATATTCCTATTCAAATTAATAAACTTTGGTCTTATTAATTAGAGCTCTTATATAGCTCAACTTTCGAAGCAACTATATAATCTTAAATCATGAAATAAAGGTGATTAAGCTTCAATCAAGCACTAATGCAAAATAACAGAATTCATAGATATTGGAGAAAATTTAGATTAAATTAAATAGGGTTTGAAGCAACTACATAATCCCCATACTTGAAAAGAAAATTAGTTCATGGAGATGGAAAGAAAATCACACAAACAACTCAAGAATAAAGAAATCATGGTAGAGAAAGAAAACCCCTTTGATGAATCTAAGTCCTCATTCTTAGATCTTGAATCTTCTTCTCTAAATCTTGCTTGAATGGATGTGATTATGTGTCTCTCTCTAGAGAGAGAGAAATCTTGCTTCTAGAGAGAGGACTGTTGCCTATTCTGTTGTAATTTATTGTTTATATGTACCCCTTTTATGTTCAATTTTGGATTAGGGTTGAACTCCTTATTTTAAGTTGTTTTCCATCACAACATGACCACAACATGGGTTAGCTAACCCATGTCATGCCCATGTCACGCCTTTTTCAAGTCTATGCATGTTTTCATCTTGCCATCAGGTCTCGTAATCAACATGACTTATAACATGACCACAGCATGACCCACTGTCCCATGTTGCAACTCATGTCATGCATTTTTAGCTCATTTTGACTTGATTTTCATTTGAAATTCATAATTCGACCTAATAAACAAATAAACAGTAAAATTAATGATTCTTTAAACAAAATAACACTAAATAGAAGGCATTTTGACTATAATGTATATATAAAATTAACCTACATCAAATTCCCCTACACTTAGATGTTAACTTGTCCTCAAGCGAACTAACTATTATAAATGCCATAAACAACCACCTAACTATTTTACCTAAAAATAATAAAAAGAAAACAAACTTTGAAAAACTTTTGAAAACAATTTTAACTGTAACATTCTAAAAATAAATAAATAAATAATAAAATAATAATTAAAAATATTTTAGATGATTTATAGATTTTATTTAAAAGAATTTTTACAATTTAGTCCAGATGTAATTGTAAGAAAATTTTTTATGAAGATAAAGTTATAATTTATCAAATATCTAGGGATTAAAGTGGTAATTTTCCATATTAGTTTTTATAAAAGAAAAGGAAATGAGAAGGGGGGAGGGGTTCTTGCGTCTGTGTGTGTGTGTGTGTATGTAATTTCTCTCAAAATCCTAACTCTCATATTTGCAGTTAGAATAAAATGATTTTGGTGTCTATGGATTCATGGTCTCTCAAGCTTTGTTTTAAGTGTTCAATTGATAGGGTTTTATCGGGTAGAATTTACAGATCTTAGGTAAGAATTTATAAACTGATTTTCTCATTTTCTGTTAAATTCTTGTATTATTTTGTAAAACTGATTATATATTTGTACTCTAGAGCTTGAGAGAAGTCTGATGATGTTTTTAGAATTTAATTCTAACACCATTTATACCAGTGACTTGCCGGGCCCCACATGTAGACCCTGCCAGTGGGCCCCACATTCGGGCCCCACACATACTATTCATTTTATACTATAGTATGTGTATTGTTCATTTATATGAGTACTATTCATGGTGATGTAGTAGAGTACTATTCATGGTGCTGTAGTAGAGTACTATTAACGGTACTGTTCATTCGACTAGATACGTCATTGTACTTAATTTTCGTGTCGATTTCAATTGTGCAATTGAGATCTATAAATTATTTTTCAGAAATCTCTAAAAGCCTTTTTATATAATTTTAACTGTGTTTTTAAATAAATAATTTAAATAATAACTGTGTTCCAAATATTAGTAAAAAATATGTTGAACATTAATTCGCATAGGTTTTGGATAAAGAGCATCGGAATTGGAGGGATGGAATATAATCGCTAGTCAGGTGAGGAAATAAGTTATTTTTTTTGTGTGTGAGGGTACAACCTGGATTATTGAGTTTGCATGCTAATTCGTATAAGTGAAATTAATTATTTTGACATATTAAATACGTATTTAACATGTAAAAAAATGATCATGTTGAGTAAGGATTTCTAACCTTGCTTGTGTTAATATCGATTGATAAAGTGTTTAATTGCTGAATTGATGAGTTAAGTTAAGTTGAGTTGTTGTTAATATTGATTGTGTTTGAAATGGGCATGGATTGAGTCGAGGAAAAAGGGTTGTGTGTTTCGGGTAAGCTGAGCCGGTGGGATATCTGTCTGTTTGAGGGATGGCAAGATTGAGTTGATGGGATAGTCTCGCTGGTGGCCACCTATTTACATTTGTGAAAGAATGAGAAAGTGATTTGGTGAGGATGAGTCATCCGCCCGATCTTGAGATTGAGTTTGTGTATAAATGGTTGAATTGTCGTTATGGTGTGATATTGATTAAATTGAGATTTTATGAATTGATTGTGATGGTGTTGTACCCCACATATATGTGAAATTTATACGGAAGGTGACTGTGCGCGATATATATAAAGAAAATATTACCTTTCTTATAAGTGAAAGGTGGTTGTGTGCGATATATATAAAGAAAATATTACCTTTCTCATAAGTGAAAGGTGGTTGTGTGCGAATATATTACCTTTTCATAAGTGGATCATTTATTTATGGTGTTTAATGATAAGATTTTGATAATGTGGTATTGTTGAAATTGTGAATTTGTGAATTGGTGAGAAGTTGAAAGAATTGAGATAATCATGGATAACATTACAGTTGTTATGCCAATGTGTGTCATTGATATTGTACTTATTATTGATGATGACAATGTGATAATTTTATTGTGCTATGAATATTGAGTGTGTCACATTTGATATATCCTTTATAATGTGATATGATTATTAAGATGATGAAATATGATATTAGATGATTTAAATAAAAATGACAGGTGTAATAAAGATTAATATTGGATAATTGTATGTGATGTGGATTATGGTTTATGTTCTAAATTCGTTATACGTTGCAAATTTGTTTGCCATGCTGAGTGTATTTATATGTTCTGATAAATTAATATAAATTGGCATATTATGCCAGTAACGAGTAAGTCTTAGAAAAAGACTTTAAATATTAAGTTGCTTATATTTATATATATGCTTATTTTCTCACTGAGGATCAAGCTCATTATTTTTCTCAATAATCCAGTGTTGCAAGAAAATCAATAGGAAGAGAAGGCTGTTTTGGTAGAGCTCCATGTGACTTGACTCTAGCGATCTTAGGGAAAAGTTCTTTTTATTATTATTAATATTAATTTAAAATTTTATTTATTAAAGAGTAATAATCAATTAAATTTCATTATAATATTTTTATAAAAAAGTTTATTATATGATAAAGTAAATATTTTTGGTTAGCATATACTAAGTATATGTATAATGGGTTTAAAAAGGTAAAGCGTTACATTTACACTTAAAGAAATTTTAACTATTAAATTCTCACTACTAACGCTAAACAAAATCAATTCGAATCAACACTTAAACAAATTGAAAATTACATAACCCAAATACCTTCACTAAAGATTTCACTCAATTCACTGAAAGTGTTTAAGGTATTTTTCAAAGGAATTCACTCAATCACAAAATAATTAGGATCTTCTCATATGTTTGCAAAGAAATCATCTCTCCACCACTTATCAATATTAACTTAATGCAAAAATCAAAAGGTCTTAAATCAAGTTTGTAATGGGGCTAAGGAAAGGGTAGGATAAAGGCCATTTAGAGGTTGAAACAATGAAATTACTAATAAAGATCCAATATCAACAATAAAACCATAAAAATTCATCACTCTAAAAATTAATTGGCTACTCACAACATCCAACAAGCAAACAATTTTAACATTACATAGCAAGTGCATTTTATGCTCCATCTTGCTTTAAAGGAAATGCAATTTAAAATTCCACAACAATTACTTACTTTTTTTTTCACTTTTTCAATCAAATTTTCTCAATCATTTTTTTCCTCTTTTTTTTTCTTTTTTTTTTCAATAATCAACAAACTAGCCAATATTTAATTAAATTTCAATAATGAATGCCATTTATAATAACATATGAAACTTTACTACTAATATAAATAAGGTTCAAAGCAAAGGGTATTAATAAAAATGAAAAAATAGGCGGAACAATAAAAGTTAATAATTAACAGAAAAAAGCTAAAGCTCAAAATTGGTTATACTTAAAGGGTAAAATGGGTAGTCTTTTAAAAGAGAGGAATTAATGAATGAATGGTTAAACTAAATATGGCTAAATCATTTTTATGCAAAAAGTTCATGGAATGTTGTCTCAAAACGTATAACTAAGCAAGTTCAAAAGAATGCACTAATTATGTTGGAAAATGCACACAACAATAAAAGTAAGAAGCTTATATATATAATGAATGCTCAAATTTGGCTCAAATCCTCACAAAATTTGGTTGTGCATTGGGTTATGCAAATTCAATTTTTAAAAGTAAATAAAATGATAGATTAAGTAAACAAAAAAATAATGAGAATCTAATAAAAACCAAAACAATTTAAAAAGAAATTTTTGTGAAAACAATTTTAAAACAAAATATATATTTTTTATTTTATTTGTTTTATTATTTTTTAACTGTTTAGCATTAACATGAGGTCAACATGGGTTGGGTAACCCATGTCTAAACCATGTTACTTTGCTGGAAATTTAAAAAGTGTTCAACATTGGTTCAACATGGGCTGGGTAAATCATGTTATAGCCCATGTTGTAACCTAAAAAAAAATTAGCATAAAATAGGGGCAAAAATAGGTGAGAAATAGCTTAAACTACACTCATAACAATTGGAAAATGCAGAAAACAAACTCACAACTTAAGAATTGCAATCCAACATCATCATAAAATTCAATTACGCTCACAATTTCCAAGAATTCAATTCAATTTTAATTTTCTCCCCCACGCTTAAAATTTACATTGTCCTCAATGTAAATAAAAACTGAAACAAAAGAGAAAAATAAAAGAAATGAGAAAGAAAACACCCCTGAATCGCGATTCCTAATGTTGATTCCAAGACATGGAAAAGATCTAGACAAAGGGAACACTAGAAAATAAAATAGAATCCATAATAAATAAGAGAAAAAAGTAAACAAATAAAAAGTAATAAAACTAAAAAAAAATAAAGAGGATATGTCTTGGGGTGTTTACCAAGAAGCGCTTCTTTTGAGTCGTTAGCTAGACTCTTGGCATTGCATTGTTAAGGATGCAACCAAACATGTGGTAGAGTTCTTGGAAGTCCTTCAAAGGTCATCCTAAACTCTCTCATAGGCTCCTTAAAATAAAGATTTAATAATGCCTTGTATGCTCTTCCTTTTACTCTCTTTTTACAAGATTTAGAGGAATAAGGAATTAGAAACTCAAATTGGAATAATCCTTGATGATCCTCAAACCCTTCTAAAAATGGATCAATAAAGTTTGAAGGTTCTTTAGATTCATCATAAAGGATTGTGGTTCCATACCATATCCCATTTTTTTCATTTGAGTCCAAAAATGAAACAAGTGAAATTGTATCTTGCTCCATCTCCTCCTATGAAATACCAAGAGGGGGGTAAATTGGTGCGGAATTAAAAATTTTAGAAAGAAATAAGATAAAGTAGAATGAACACCAAAAGATTTTATAGTGGTTTACACCTAACTTGTCCTACATCCACTCTCTCAAATACTTCTTTGGGGCTCCACTAAACCACAATGGTTACACAAGGGATTTCAAGGCTATCCCAAACCTTTACAATGAGTTTTAAAAATGGCTAACTCACTAAACCAGCCCTAGTGTTCCCCAACTCACAAAAAATTGACACGAGTACAATGGATGACTAATTTACTCAACCTAAGCAACAAATGCTCTAGAGTTCTAGTTACCCAAAACCAAAAAAGAATTAATTACAAAGATGAGAAATATGTTTTCAAGAGTTTGGCTATCAAAGAATTAATGTCCTTAGTTGAGGGACATTTATGAAGGATATTTATAGCCAAAATACCCAAAACTAGCTGCTAGAAACAACCCTACAAGTGTCTCTAACGTCTAGTTACTTTTGAATTAAATGCACTGAAATCTGTCAGATCGTGGGTGCGACATCATCTATCGCTGGCGCAATCTTCATAAAGCTTCTTCAATGGCTAGTTTCTTCTAAGATTTTCATTGAGGTTGCGGGGTTGATCTTCTCCATCACGGGTGTGATATGTCAATCTAGAGAATGCCCCAAGAATGGCTTCTTACGTGATTGAATCAAAGGTGTGATTAACTGTGTCACGAGCGCGATCTTAGAGAACCAGATATGCCTTCAAAAATAGTCTCCTGTTACAATAAATCACGGCTGTAATTTGGTTCATCACGGGCGTGATCCAAGGATCTAGAACCTTCTAAGTTTTGACCAAAAGTATATCCTTTGTCCTGGGCCCGATGTGGCTATCATAGAAGTGATATGTCGATAGTTGCGGGCCGATTCCAAAATTGCAGGCGCAATATAATGCCACGTACGTGATATGCCTGATCACGGGCATGATTTACAGGAATCTTCCAAAAACTAGTCTTTTGCTTTATGAAAGGCAACCTACACACCTGAGAACTTAGTTAGACAAAGATAGAAGGTTGTTCAACTCAAAATAAGATGGATTGATGCCAATAATGTAACATCTTCATACATTATTACATGCATTAGTGATTAATTAGTGTCATTAGTGTGGTTAATTTTTATTAATTGTGCATCATTAATTATATTCATGTGTAGGAGGGGTAAATATGTTGAAAAGATTAGTTTTGAGGTGGTTTTTGTAGTA
>CANYLF011473721.1:0-16389 GCA_948193215.1 Bocquillonia castaneifolia | reverse complement strand
GCGATGTGCCTTCTAAGTGACCGAATTTTATTGTCACAAGTGGAAATCCCATCTTACCATGATTGAAAGAAATAGAGGATACAGTAAGAGTATGATGATTATGGTTAAATTGTTTTTACAAAGCAGACAGAACCTAGGATTGCCACAAATCACAAAGGATGCTTGAATATTTTATTTTGAATGCTGTTGATATAAAATTGATCTTATGGATATTGAGCAGATGAAAATATAACAAAATTTATTATTTTATTTAGAAAAAAAAAAACAGAGAGACTGCTACATATTACCACTAACATTGTAACTTAATTACAAAATTGCCCGCCCTTCAACTTCCATAGTGTTGATTAGGCGGGAAAAGTTAGTAATACATTCGTTACACATACACACTGATACTCTCATTCTGTTACTCTGTAAGAAGCAAAACAGAAAAAGAAAATAAAAAACCATTTCAAGAGACTCCCCAATTCAAGAATTCAAGAAATTGCTTCTTCTTCTTCTATCTCTGATCATGTCACAGTATCACTTTCTTTCTTTCCTCCTCCTCAGCACCGTCACCACCGCCACCCTCACTCCCTCTGTTTCCCCCACCACCCCACCATCACCACCGCCACCACCAGGACGCAGCCGCCAACAGCTCAACAACATAATAGATGCACTGCTCGGTGCAGGAGATTTCAACAGCTGGGCCAACATTCTTTCAGTTGCAGACCCAACTACTCTCCCTCTCTCAGCCACCCTTTTCGTTCCGGCCGATGACTCTCCATCCCCAATTGCCACAACCACCACCATCGACCCTTTTATTTTCCCTTACCATATTATCCCTCAACGCCTCTCTTTTGCCGATCTTTGTCAGTTTAACATTTCTTCTCGCCTTCCTACTTTACTCGCTTCTAAGTCCATTGTCATTACTAATAACTCCATTTCTAACTTCACCGTTGATGGCTCTCTTGTTTCTCATCCTGATCTTTTTACTAGTGATACTATTTCTGTTCATGGCATTGCCACTCTTCTTGATTACTCTGTTTATGGCGATCCTTACCCTAGTAAACCTTCTCAGCCTGAAGTTTTGTCTATTCCGCCTCCTGGTATGTTTGTTCCTCAAGGTGAAGTGACTAGTGACCACAGTGAATCTGTTGCGGCTTGCTTGTTTATTGAGGTTTATTGGACTGTTTTCGTGGTGGGTTTTTGTGCCTTTTGCTATTCAAGATTCAAATATTGAATCTTTTTTGGTTTTTGATTGATGTTTTCTTTAAGTAGAATTTAAAGATCACAGAGATTCATTTTTTTTGTGATGAAGATTCAAAGTTTAAGTCTTTTACAGTGCTGGGTTTTTAGTAGAATTTCAATATAATGAAGTTTTTTTAGATGATAGTGATGGTGGATCTTGGATTCCATGGACTATCTCTCCTTAGAGTGCACTTAATTGTACATTTTATAGAGTAACATTGCTTTCTTGTAAATTTCAGGTTAGTTCCTTTATCAGAGATTCTCTTCTCAAACATTTTGTATTTTTTGCCTTGTGGATTGTTAACAAGTCATGAGACAGTCAAATGTTCTTGTTAATGGGATTTTAGTGAAGTTAGTAGATAGAGAAATGTTCTTGTCAATGGAAATTTAGTGAAGTTGGTAGATGGAATGATTGTATCAGATTTACATTGCCTGCAGAGATTGTTCTGAATTCTGAAATGAATGATATTTGTTCCGACACTAATGGTTTTGAGGCAATTATCTGCTGTAATTTCCTCTTATTCATCACAAGACATGGAAACGATATGTTTATTTCATAAATTTGCTTCCTTTCTCCTTGTATCTGTTTTCTTTCTTTGGGTATGCATACAAAAAAAGATCCGCCCACAAACAATAGCTGATCAGAAAGTAAAGAAAGTGAAATTGATCTGATAAATAAATGAACCAAAAAAAAAAAAACTATCATATATTTCATCAATGTTAGCAAAATGTTCCAGATGTTACATATATCTATCTAATCTTTCTACTATCACCTAAAACCATCAGTGAATCAAGATTCTTCATCTATGGAATGAGCAGGCAAGCTGCGAACATTTGTTCGCATCTCATGCCCAGGACCTGTGTGTGTCCTGTTATGAATCTTTAAAAGAATGAGCCTAATAAAAGAGGCAATTAAGCTACCCTGAATGATTTAGGCAAAAAATGATGGGACTGATAAAAGCATCCCGGAACGACAAAGAATGGTAACCTAATGTCATCTTTATATTTATCTACTTGTTTTCCGGATCTCCTCCATCAACGTTGTAAATACGGCTCTCCTTTCAGCACTTTGTGCCTCGCTGCAGAGAACCCGATGCATTATTTTCAATTCTTCCGGACTTGCTTTCTTGAATAGTCCTCGAACAACATTCTGTACTTCCTCTTCACCTGAATGAGGACCTTGTGAGGTTAGGTTATCTTGATCCTTCGCTGTCAAATTATTGCCTAGTTCTGCTTCTGATTCCATGCTGCCATTGCAACTCACTTGAATTGGGGATTGCTCAACTTTGTCCTTAGTACTCAAATTTACACGCCGATTACTCCAGTACTCCAGACACTGATGGTTTGGATCAAGTGCCTCAATAGCCTGAAATAGAAGTCAAAATTCAGATACTATAGTTCATTGTGAATTCATGGCAACATATGGGCACCAATGTGCTTTATATACGTTACAAGCTCAAAACTATTATTTTCATCATGCACATGATGCAGTCACATAAACAGATAATTAGGCAGATGCGAATGTAATTTGAATCCCCATTCGCTTTTGCAATTTGTGCCCAAGAAATGTTCTATGGACGTTGATATTGTGCAAGCAGATATAGAAACAACTGAAAACATTGGTGGGGGTAGTGAATTTATTCCTCCATTTCTTGACCAGGTTTAACCTGTGTGTCAGGAGGGAAATATATGCTGCTTCCAGCTTGGGAATGCCATGATTCAAGTAAAAATGATATGGGACTGCATACAGGTATTTCAGGATACAAAAGACTACATATAAGCTCTTTTACTTTATTGTTTATATTTTTATAAAAACCAAGTAAATTCAACTAAACTGAAAAAAAATATTCTCAAACACAATCGACTGATTTTAAGACCTTAATTAATGATAAACTGCTTAGCAATGTCACAAGAAAAAAAGAGTTCCATGTGAAACGAATCCATTAAACCACACAATCATCCACCAAACAAAACAAAAGAATCATGGTATTACAAACATTTACTCCTTCCATTCCTTAATATATGACGTTTAAAGAATTTGTTTTTGTTTCAAAAAATGTCATTATTATATTTCAATGCATTATTAAATGCTCTTTTCCAACTTCACCCTTACTAATTGAAATTTTTTGAACTAGAATCGAATATAATATGTAATATGATAAATGGATAATATTGTCATCTAATAATACTAAAAGTTAGGTAAATTATTAGCTTCTTTAACCTTAAATGCCAAATATAAAGGAATGGAGGGAATAATACATAAAAATATGTATCCACTAGTCATTGTTTAAAAATCTCATGGCAAAACAGTTGCTTAATGTGATTGTAGGCATGCAGACAGCAAAGGTAGCTTTACCTGGAGAATGGGCGAAGAGAGAAACCCAAACATTTTAGACCCATTAAGACTTTGCAAAGATTGCACAGGAGGCAATCCTATTTCTCCTAGTGTATGCCGTCGTATAATTTCTTCATTCAGTTTTTGCAGTACCATTTCCCAGCATTGGTCTGCCGAAGAACCCGTAAATGTTATATTTGGGCACTCTTCTAAACATACCTGAAATTTGAAGGAACATTTTGAAAGTCAGATGATAATGGATTCAACTATTCAAGGTGATGTCTTTCTTGAACTAAACAAGATACAGTAAAGTATTATGCCCAACCAACAGATTAGGATGAATATAGCCAAACAGTATGGTGTCAAACTGAAAACTGAGAAAATAGGGCTTTGATTCAACCAAAGCTAATTGAGCTTGTTGCATCTCCGACAACAAAGGATCCTCCTTCAAGGTTCAAGCTTCTTTATTTGCTTAACCAACCTGAATTCAATAAATCTGTCTGTCTTAAGAAGCAAGCTCCATTATTTATGGGTGGTCGTTAATAGGTTTATGAAAGCAAGAGTATTGCAACTTGCTTAATGCAAGGGTCCACATAAATACTCCAACATTTCAATAGCTGAGAAGTTTGTGTCACGCATTCTTTAACTTCGGGGATGATAGACAGTCTTTAACGCAATTGTTTTACATAATTACTCCAACATTTCAATTCTCATCCGCAGTACAAGAAAATCAAGCATGCATATTATTGTTTAAAATGGTAAATGGAGCCTAAAGAGCTCCAGCTAGGGAAGCATATTTAATGATCAAAGATGAGCTTGAATTTATAATGTATAAAGCAAATCGACTAATTAAGCTAAATCATGCTACTATGGGAGGAAAACTCACCTTAAAAAGAGGACCAAGGAGCCCAGCATCAACTATTTCTGAAATATAGCTACAAATTTTTCTGGGTTCAAGCACACTAAAGAACTTCACTCGACTTCGAAATCCTGCAACATCATACAAAATTGCAAAAATTGTAACTGAATTCTCAGATAAAACAAACCACACAAAGCAAATAGAAGTTGAAAAGAATCCAATAAGACATTAAACAGCAGCATACCTTTTGGGAAAATGGCCTGCTTATTACACCAAAGCTTTCCAAACGTTATAGAACCCAAATTTACTGGTTCAACAAACGAACCAAAATTATTTGATGGAATGACTAGGTCTGTTCCAGATAGTCTAACACGTGAACTATTGACTGCTTTCGTTTCAAGCCTTTCAGATGGCATGCCAGAGGATTGTGGAAATGAAAGATCAACTCCAAACAACCTCTTACCAAATGCATGAGTATCACCCATGAGTAGTAAATATGAAGAGTGATCTTTATTTGAAAATTCATGCAATTCAGATGAATTACAATCATGACCAACTTGTTGTATATCCATTTCTTTTGTGTCATCTGAATTTCTGACTTTCTCTTTCTTACATTCAGATGTATTTCTTCCAACATCTGAGACAACCTTGTTATCAGAGCTATCAGATGCATGGGAAAACTCACTTTCATGATCAACAGAAGTAAAATCGAGATTTAAATCAATGCAACTCTCTTGCTTCACCATAGCATCAGTATTCAGAATTAGAGTGTCATTGTGAATGACATTGTCATGGATATTAGACTGCGTTACATCTGAAGAATCTTGACTGTTTGAACAAGAAAAGACATTAATCCCCAATTCTTCTGTTCTAGAGGAGCAAGGTGGCCTTTCACTCTGTTTACAATAGTTGTTTTGGAACAACTCATCCTTCTTTTCTACCATATATACATCAGCTCTATCATTACCATCAGAAACCAAAATAAGATCTTTTGAAGCCCACACTTTTATTGCATCTAAACTTCCCTCCAGTGCCTCAACTAATCTGTTTAATTCATCCATGGTAAAGCGGACAAGGACACATCTGCCATCACTTTCACATGAACAAAAATCTTTTGCATGTTTGAGACATGCAAATCCTTCAGGGGAGCACTCGCAGCTGACAGCTGACAAGTGTAAGTCGTAGAAGCACAAGAAACATTCCCTATCACTAACCAAATCAAAATCCTTCTCCATCTTTTGCAACCTTAGATTTGGAAGTTGCTGTAATCTTTCTTCCTCCATCCGCACCCTTGTCTGTTAAAAAAATCATCAAATAAATTAGTCTTAATAGCATTCATGCAAATTGACCCAGGATACTCATGCATGAAAATGTGAAGGTGTGCATTTGTGTGGTGGGGTTGGTGGGTGCGAGCAAGAGAGAGAGAGAGAGCACCTTAACTGCCTGGGTAAGCAGCCCATCCTTCCCACAGACATTTCTCCATCTCAAATTTTCAGGAGTTTCCTTCCCAAAATGTAGTAGCTCCCAGAGGGCCTGGACTGCTCTCTGAGCTGATCCAAGCAGTAGCTTGTCATGGGAAATGGATGTCTTTCGGTGCTGCTCACTGTATAGCTCAACTGCATGTTGCCCATGTGCTAACCAATCAACAGGGGCTACATTCACTGCCTCTGCACAATTGAAGCCACAGTTGAAGCCAGAGTGGTACGCCCTGGGGAAGGTAAGAACAAACTCCCCAGATTGCTGGACTACTCGATACACTGGTACGCCCTCAGCTTTAAGAACTGAAGGAGATAGTTGAGTTACCTGCCCAAGAAGATGAAGCCACCAATGAAACAACATCAAGATAGAAGACAAATAAAAAGGGATGAGAATTGGGGATTTCATGGAGGCATGAATATGAAAGCAAACGACCGTGACAATTGATGAACACAATCATAAAGGTGATCACTTAATGAAATAAGTGCCAAGTCCATATATGATACAGTATAGTATGGCATCAATATTAACTGGTGGCTTCATGTAATGAAGTAAAGTGGCGACTCATATCACATAATGGAACAGCATAATAACTTTTAGCATGATGCAGTTCATCACCTTTGCTTTGTTAAGCAACAACAAATAAAGCCTAAACATCATGAATAACGCAGCATAATTAACTTTTAGAAAACTGACTTAGTTTTCTCTTTGACCAGAAAAATATTTTCCATTGACCAATTTTCCTGAGTGCACCATATGCTAGAATATCCAGAAATATTTTCTTCAAAACAAGCGAAGCATAAACATTACTTTTTTAGATCCAAGCATAATAAAATATAAAAGCACCCATCTTCTTACCAGTTCATGGAGTAAATCAGGCTGCTCTTCAAATAAATCAGGTAAATGCCTTTTCATTGCATCCTCCAAATTGGAAGCTTGAATTCCTGGTACTCCATACCATACCTTTGGCTCACCCCAGTGTAAGTAATTTAGTGAATACAGGTGGTGGTCCTCAACATGCTGCTCCAAAAACAATTGAAAAGGGAAAGAACATCAATAAACTAGTGCCTTCGAAAATCCAGGAAATGAAATTCTAACTGATAACATCGTGAAAAAAAAACCTAATGTTTATCTAGGAGCTTTGTCTCACAGATAACATAGAAGTTCTGAGATGAGTGTTAATAGGAAAGTACAAGAAACATAATGTCGCAATGGATCACCTAACTTAACTATGACTTATTCCTAAAACAAGTTACAGTCACAGTTTTGGCTAGAGTCTCCAGCCAACCTAGCAGTACTAAATTGTTTTGATCAAATTATCAGGAGAAGAATAAAGATAAAAAAAAAGGGGTTAATTATTTCAAGGGTCACCGAACTTTGTTGAAATTGCAAAATGGTAACCGAATTTCAATTTGTAACTTAATGGTAACTAAACGTTAATTCTGTTTACATCCGACGGGTACCCTACCGGTTTTAGCTGACATGGACCTTTGAAAAGAATATTCTCAATATATTTTGTACACATTAGCTCCTTCTTTCCACATCACACAATAATAATATAACATATAGGTTACTAAACTTTCATTTTATTACAAAATGGATACCGAACTTTGATTTCTTTCTTTTTGGTTACTTGATACTTGAGAATATTCTTTCTCAGATGTCTACATCAGCTAAAATCGGTAGAGTACCCACCGGATGAAACAAAATTAATGTTTAGTTACCAAAAAGTTACAAATTGAAATTCAGTTACCATTTTGAAATGTGAGCAAAGTTCGGTGACCCCTAAAATAATTAACCCATAAAAAGAGACTTGTTTTCATTTTCTATTCGAGTATGAGAAATGAAGCAGGAAAGTTCCATTCCCAGCACTTCTCCTAAATTCTTTCAAAGAGGAAGTCCTTATGTCCTAAATAAAGCAAATCACCTCTTTCGTTCCCAGAAAAGCCCCTTGCAGGTTGTGGGGGGGGAGGGGTGTGGGTTGGGGGTGGGGAATTCCATAGAGTGCTCAAAATTTATACCAGATCATGACATTCATGTTCCTTCTATATAAAATTGAAGTTAATTAATATTAAAACTCAATAATATTCTCTGCACTTTACCATTTTATTCTCTATTTACTTATTTAATTATTCTTTTAATATACAGAAGTTCTGACAACCTACCCAACAAAATGATGATAAGCACATTCCAACATACAGCCAAGGCACTAGAACGCCTGAGATATCACTTTCTTCAAAACATAGCGCAGAACCAGGTAACCGTGGGAAATTGTTCAAGTTCCAACCGGAATCAACATACTGATTCGAGTCACCTTCTGTTACCATTGATGAAGCCTTGGGAAACCCACTACCAAAGGTTCCTGTTTCTAAATCAGCTCCATAATAAACCTGTCATAAATAGAACAAAATGCATGACTTAAGATAGACTATAAAACAAACAAATATAAAAATCAAGTAAAGGTATTGAGAAAAATTCTGTCCATACCTCAACTTCATCTGTTGGTTGCTCAATTATCCGCCAGTATTCACCCTCAATATCATCTACAGAAGGTTCCAGTTTCTGGATTTCAATCCCATCAGGATTTACATCTGCCTTAGAATCCATCAGTCCAAAGTAGCATGCTTTGAAGTGATCAGCATATTTCTGAAATTCTTTGAGTGTGAAATCTGATCCTGTTTGGAACCCAAATTTCTCATCAGTCTCAGAAGTAGCATTTGCTTCTGTACAAAAATTGGCACGTCTCCTAGATGTTCCCATTTTTGAATGCCTTCTCCTTTTTCGCTTCCAGCTTCGAAATTTTTTTCTCATGGGCTCTCTGTTTTGAAGCAAGTCAATTTGCTGGATTCGGGTAGAAAATTTAGCATTTTCCCATAAATGTTTCTCCTTGAGACGACAGGGTGGTTTCCAGAAACTTGGAGGGACAATTCGACATATACCGAATGGCTCTGCTTCTGCTACTATTTTTGATATGTAACCAAGTGTATCCTGAAATTCCTAAACAAATGCAACATTATATAAGTCAGGAATACCACAGCAGCTAACTGAAAAAAATAAATACCCAGTATCTGCATTTTGGAAAGATAAATACCTCAACAGTTGGATAAAACACTGGTGCTTCTTTAATGCTAGGTCTGCAAGCTTCACTTGGATCCCACCTGGCTGTTACCTGAAACAAATTAATGGAACTTGTCAAAAATAAAATTAATAACCATGGAGAAACTCAAGGAAATGTTAGTAATAGGTTAGATTAGACCAAAAGCAACCTACGGCTAAGAAGGACCATGCATGTCTTAAAACTAGTCCATTGTGCATCCTGAAATATTCTGAATGCATAAACCATGAATCTTGAACTGATAAGTTAAAAATTTCGAATCAATTAAAAACCAGAAAATTCACGAACATTTCATTCCAACCAAATATGCATTACCAATACAGAACTTCATATCTTATAATATTAAGTGTAAATTCCATGGAAGATCAATTTGCAATAACTTGTTGATAATTTTTTAAAATTTATGGAGCAGATCATTCTCTATTCAAATTTTGTTTTAATTCAACCGTAGAAAAATTAAATATAATTGAGAGATCTTCATGGGTTCCACCCCTCCAACATCTTAAATCTGTTCCTCCAAAGCACATTATTACACAGCCACAACATCTTAAAATTATAGTTTTGTACCTTCCGATTTCGCAGACTCCCTGGGCCCTCAAGAGTGCTATCGAATTTTGAAGAATGCTTAAAAGATAGATCCTGTGAAAAAGCCTTTTATTAGATAAGAGACATTTTAAAATTTAAATCCATGAATAAATCGCATAATCTGTACAATAAGGCTAACTGTTTTCAGCATATAATTCCCTGAAAAGAAAATTAAAAAAAATACAAAGCAACAGGCATAAATTGCAAAATCAATTTATATGCAGAAATTAGTAGAAGGAAATTTTATAAACCTAAAAGAAAGAAAAGAAAAGAGAGAATGAAAGAGTCATCATACTTTGCAATCAAAATATAAAGAAATTGCAAAATCAAGAATCAAATCATACACCTACTGGCATGGTCCTTCTGGAACATGCTTCCTGATCTAGCTAACAGCATGTAAACAATAATCTTTGAAAATTGAAATGCAAGGACAAATTAGGACAATAAGAACAAACTAACTATAGATGAATATCAAGAATTTTCTGTGAACAGGCAGCTTCTGGTCACCACTTCACAATGAATATTTATGTACAGAATTATCCAACTGGCCAACTTGGGGATATACTACAACACTTCAGTCACTGCAGTATAGACTCCTCATCGCAGCACAGATGAGCAAATTACCATCTTGCCATCTAAACAGCTTCACTCTTCGGTACTAGAGTGTTGTAGCCCATACAGTTAACAAGACTACTGACGTAGTGTGATGATTTTGAAGACATGAGCATAGCAGGATCTAATACATGATGAAATTCCCTGAGAGTTTAATGCATTTCTGAGAAAGTACATCGAAGCAGCCATTACCAACCACATCCAAGAAAATTCCACAATTCATCAGAAGCACCTATTTTATAGGAAATCTCATTGTCTCCACGAACCCTAATCCAACTCTTTACAAAGAGCCAAGAGGAAAGGTTGTAACTTTAAACCCTAATCTATTTACAGAAAATTCATCAATCCTGTAAATGCAGAATAATTCTAAGCCAACAGCAAGTCACAGGAGGCTGATTGAATCTCAACAAACTCTAACATATATATAATTATAAAACATAACCCTTGTTGCTATAGTTCTAGATATTCAGAAACCAAGAATCACACCTAACCCTAGAGCAATTCTAACCCAGCAAACACAAAAAAGGGATGATCATACGGCACAAATTTGAATTCAGTGTTTAAAATTTGAATTGACATCATCATCATCATCATCAAGCATGCAATGCAATGCAATGCAAATAAAGATCACAAATTTAAATACCATTAAAAAATTGAAATAACAATTATGATTAATCAAAACACAAACTAACCTCCTTGATATCGGATTCAAGGGATGATTTAGACTGTTCCATTGTGCTGTCGCTACCAATTACTAAAATAAACAGAAAGATTGAAGCTTTATGTTATAAAACCAAATCAATGGGCAATTTTATTTATTTGGGGAAAAAAACCTAATTAAACAAACCTCTCTTAGTTATAAAACGTAAATGGCAAAAAAAAAATCAATTTTTATTAGTATTAAATTTACATTCTCCTTGTAGGAAAGAATTTCTTTTTTTATTTATATATTATTTTCACCGATGGATAAATAATAAAAATTGTTTTATATTTATATTTTATATTCTTCTTCTACGTGTCCAATGCTTATGAATTTCCCTTCAATTTCCTTAGCTTTGAACCTTTCAAGTCAAAACGATCAATCCAATCAAATAAATTAATTTAAAAATAATGAAACCGACTTTATTTCTTTTATTTATTCAGAATAAAAAAAATTGAAAAGCATGAATAAATAAATAAATAAATAGTAGTAGTATTTAGAGTGAAATACCTTGCTTCCTATCGGAGCTCAACACAAAAGATGCAAAGAGCAAATTTAATGTGATTTAAATTAAAAAATATTTTAGCTTCAAAAATGTTATTGTGATAATAAAATAATAGTTTTTAAAAAATAATAAAAAAAGTGTTATGTGGGGATAAAAAATCTTTTTAAATATAGAAAGTAATAAATAATAGGAGAATTAAATATTTTTTAAAAAATAAATAAAGAAGAAAAAAGAAAAAACAAGTAAACTTAACTAACTAAAAAGAGAGAGAGAAGGACAAAAACAAAAGAAGGGTAGAAGAAAGAGAAGTTGGTTGGATTTTGGATCTCTGAGAGAGAAAAAGTCGTTAGTATTTAGAGGACCGTGTGGGGTCACGTCATAACACGCCTTACCAACGCCCCCTGTTTTAACTTCTAACGGATTTCACTTTTTATTTTTCTTATTATCCGTACCTTTTTATTTTATTATTTACAGGAAATTCTTATTTAATCCGGTTTATTATGGACGCTCTTACTTTCGTCTCACTTATAATAAATCCTAAGGGACAAGTTAGCGAGAAAATTCTATCACTTACCTTTTATTATAAAATATTTGTATTACATGTATATTTTTTAAAAATTTACTTTCTCATTTAAAAGAATCATTTTTATTCACCTGTCTACCTAATTATTTATAACTCTCCCTCTTTCTCTTCTCTCTCTCTCTTCTCTCTCTACTTTTTCTCTCTCTTTATTATTTTCATCAACTCTTTCTTTTTTCTTTTTTCTTTCTACTACTTCTTTTATTCTTCATCATCATCACCGCAATCTAAGACCCTAACTATGTACGTAGCTCTCTTTTCTCCATCGTCACTCTTCACCGGCGATTCAGAGGTCCTCCATCAAGGAATCTCTCTTTACCTCCACCAGGAGTCCCTAAAAGTGTAGTACGTATATAACAAATTCTTTATTTTAAGGTGCATTTGAGAAATCATATTTTGTGGTTATACTGAAACTAAATCTAGTTCTGCAGTACATCCAAATAAATTTCTCATATTTATGGAAATAGCACGTGCTTTTAGGAATTTGTTTCTAAGCTCCATCAAATGGACCTTATATTTTTTTTTTGTTCTAGGATGAGATCAGGTAAGTTTTATATTTTTTAATTTCTATTGATTTTATTATTATTATTATTATTATTATTATTATTATTATTATTATTATTATTATTATTATTGAAATTGAAGAGTGCAATAGTTATACAACTTTGTGTTTTCTTGTTTTTCTTGATCTGGTGATAATATGACTAATGTGGCTAATGTTATGGTTACTACAAGTTTTGAATGTCAGTTGCATGTCCTTTTGTGAGTTGTATTCTTCTTGTTTGATGAAATGTCTCTATGAAAGATGTGCAAGATAATGAGTTTCTTATATGTTTTTGCAGAATGATGAGTTTCTGACTGTTAACGAAGATGTTGGCTGTTCGAAGGTAGAATCTGATGTTGAAGATCTAAATATTGATTTACAAAGAATGATATTGATATGTTTTTCATGAACCATATAAGGTTTATTTTTTATCCGTTTCTTATCTGTTTCTTATATGTTTTCTTAGCTTGTAGAAGTTTGATGCTTGTAAATATATTTGTCATAGCACTGATGAATCCATTTTTTTGAGGCATGATTTTTTATGTGTTTCTTATTTATTTCTTATCCGTGTATTAACTGTTTCTTAGCTGGTAGAAGTTTGATGCTTTTGTGGTTATTTCTTAATTATTTTTTAAGTGTTTCTTTAACTGTTTCTTGAGTGTTGAAGATCTAAATATTGATTTAGAAAGAATGATATTGATATGTTTTCATGGAACTGAACTTGAAGAATTCCAATTGATATTTTAGTGGTTATTTCTTAACTAAAGAATTTTCAATTCATGTTTTTGTGGATATTTCTTAACTGTTTCATAAGTGTTTCTTAATTGTTTTTTAAGCGTTTCTTGAGTGTTGAAAATCTAAACTTGAAGAGTTTCAATTGGTATTTTTGTGGTTATTTCTTAATTGTTTCTTAAGTGTTTCTTAACTGTTTCTAATTATGATTCATATGTGTCTCATAAATGTTTCATATGTGCTTTTTTATTTTGTTGCAGGATAATCAGTTTTTCTCATAAAGCTTCTTGTTTTGGTGATTTTTTCATGAACCATATAAGGTTTATTTTTTATATGTTTCTTATCCGTTTCTTATTTGTTTCTTATATGTTTTCTTAGCTTGTAGAAGTTTGATATTTGTAAATATATTTGTCATAGCACTGATGAATCTATTTTTTTAAGGCACAATTTTTTATGTGTTTCTTATTTGTTTCTTATCTGTGTATTAACTGTTTCTTATTTGTTTCTTAGCTGGTAGAAGTTTGATGCTTTTGTGGCTATTTCTTAATTATTTTTTAAGTATTTCTTAACTGTTTCTTGAGTGTTGAAGATCTAAATATTGATTTAGAAAGAATGATATTGATATGTTTTCAGAGAACTGAACTTGAAGAATTCCAATTGATATTTTTGTGGTTATTTCTTAACTAAAGAATTTTCAATTGATGTTTTTGTGGTTATTTCTTAACTGTTTCAAGTGTTTCTTAATTGTTTCTTAAGCTTTTCTTGAGTGTTGAAGATCTAAACTTGAAGAATTTCAATTGATATTTTTGTGGTTATTTCTTAATTGTTTCTTAAGTGTTTCTGATTATAATTCATATGTGTCTCATAAATGTTTCATATGTGCTTTTTTGTTTTGTTGCAGGATAATCAGTTTTTCTCATAAAGCTTCTTATTTTGGTGATTTTTTGAAAAATCTATTGATTATAAAGATGAGAAGGAGTGTGATGGAACATTTAATTGAACAATTTATATAATGTAACTGAATAATTTTTTGGTGTTTTTTTTATGGGATGTGTTGAAAACAGTAAAGAAAGAGTAATGCAATTTTTTTATGGTGTTTTGGTGTTTCTTATTTGTTTTACATATGAAACAAATAAGAAACATGT
Source organism: Bocquillonia castaneifolia (assembly GCA_948193215.1). Classification (NCBI taxonomy): domain Eukaryota; kingdom Viridiplantae; phylum Streptophyta; class Magnoliopsida; order Malpighiales; family Euphorbiaceae; genus Bocquillonia; species Bocquillonia castaneifolia. Next base: position 1,974 of record CANYLF011473721.1, on the reverse strand, counting down.
CAGATATGAGATTTTTATCTTTTATGCTAACTGTTTCTTAAGTGTTTCATATTTGATTCATATAAGAAACAATTATAAAAACATAAAAGCAATTTTCAAAAGCTCAAAAGTAAGTTGTGAAACATATTAGAAACATATCAGAAGCAATTCTAAAACATAAAAAACATATGAAACAAACAAGTAGCTGTCATTTTTTATCTTTTAGCTAAAAAAGTAGGTATTTTATGCAAATGTTTTAACGCTTTTAGGTAGAGGTGCTAATATTTAAAAAGGTAGATATTTTGGCAATTATTTTAGCGCTTTTAGGTATAAGTAAAAATTTCCCTTTTAAAAGCCCCTGTTCATATTTTTTTTCCCCAAAATTTTTTTCACCTGATAAAATTGAAAATCAATCGCTGAAAAATTAATAACTGGATTTTAAGTGTGTTAAATATGATAAATATTGAAAATTTTTAAGTTCTGAATTAATAATATGTTTGATAATGTTAACACTGAAATATTAATTTTTTCATTAAATATTTTTAAGATTTTGTTTTTTAATTTGTAATCATTAGAAAATATACAATTTAAATCATAATTAATTCTAAAAACTAGTTATAATCATATATAAGGGTATAAAAGTTAATAAAATTATCAATCAATTAAAGGACATAAATGGAAAAAAATTGATTTATTAATGATAATTTAACAATAATCTAAGTTTATAAAAACTATTTTAGCCAAAAAATTTAGAAGAACAATCATTGATAATTTTCAATAGAAATTTTAAGTCAAAAATTTTGACTATTATTTTAAGTGATTTTTCACTTAACAAATTAAGTTAAGTTGACATTAAATTGAATTATCAAGCATGATTTAAAGTAAATAGGTGCTGAAAATTTTAATTTAATTGATAAGTTGAGTTATCAAACACCCATAAGTCTTTTCATGAGTACTTACAGGAATGTAATTTTCAATTTATTTTATCTTAAAAAGGTTTTTTTTTTTTTAATTTAAACGTGGTTTTCTAGAAGCACAGGAGAATAAAAGAATAATGGTCTAAAGGCAAGATAGAATATATTTTAGTCCCAGTACCTAAACTTTTATCTATTCACATAAATAATGAAATATTGATATATGATAACGTGATGTAAATGTGCAATAAACCGTTGTATTTCCTATAAATTTTATTACTATAATAAAATAATAATAATAACTTACTCAACTTTTCTTAATAACTGGTTAATTCAAGTTGGTATCAAAATTTTTATTTTTAAATAGAGATTTTTCCACAATTATAACTTATACTTTTATCAAAAAAAAAATAATCAAGCTAGAATAATAAAATTATAAAAAACTAATAAATCTCACAAGACACAGTTTAGTGATAGAATTTTTTTTTAAGATGAAAAAATATTTGTGAGATTAGGTGTAATTTCCTCAAATGTTTATAACGGATTTGAGAGTCACATCCAAATCTTACAAATGAAAAGTCATTCTCAATTTCAAGTCCAGTTCCTATAAATTGCTCAGACATCAAAGGGCGCTTTAGCCCGTAAATAGCTCAATGGGCAATTATCACTGGGCTTTGAAGAACATTGAACCCTTCTGTACTAGATTACATTCATTTCATAGCATACTTAGGTCGGCAAAGCAAATCGATAGCCCAATACCCAAATTGAAGAAGATACTACTTAAATTTCCTTTTAAGAAGTACTTAATTGCTACTAGTTACTGCCTGTCGTTAAGTCTTTTCAATTTTTTTTTTTTAAAGGAAAAGATACTGTAAAGAGGGACCACTGAACTCCATGGATTGCAAAATTATTTAGCAACTCATCTCATCAAGTTGGTTGGAGTTGATACACAAAACGAATATGAAAAAGTTGCTTGGACCCTTTTTCATAAGAATGAATAATATTCTTATCAAATAGGAACAATCAATCCTCAATATTAAGGAAAGCAATTTTTGTTCTTACTATGCAAATAAGGGGAAAC